>CAUYQG010291119.1:0-21561 GCA_963574415.1 Tarsius wallacei
GCTAATTTTTTGATTTATTGTAGAGATGAGGTCTCGCTTGCCCAGGCGGGTCTCGAACCCGCGGGCTCAGGCAATCCACTCACCTCAGCCTCCCAAAGGCGCGGGATTACAGGCTGAGCCACCGAGCCCGGCAGGGAGTCCATTTTTGACAAAGATATTGGGATATGATTGTAGGAGTTTGTATCCTTTTAAATTTATTTTGTTATTCTATATACAATATCATAAAATGTTATTCTATACCTTTTAGATTTTCAAAATGATAAGCAGCTTTGAAGAAAGAAAATATGTTATATATTTTCACTGACTACAATTCTTACAAAATAAACCTCAATCTGAAATACTTAATACAATTTTGCAAACTAAGAGTCACATATTTTAGTAGTGTAGCATTAATATTACTATTGTCAATAATAGTAATGCACAAATAGATTAAAATGTTAAATGTGTATTACTTTCTGTGTCTACAGCAAGGATTCGCAATCTGTGTGAAGTCAGAAGTCCCTCTGGGGAGAGTGGGTTTAAAGGATCTGAAAATCTAGAAATGCTATGTGTGTGTATTTCAAATGTGCATATACACATGGTCATTTTCTGTTGGTGTACTTCATTAAATGTTCAAATATACATTTGACCCAGGAAGGGCTAAAAAGGATGGGACTGATGCTATACTTGTCTATAATATTAAACATTCTCACAACAGATATGATGGGGGAGAAACTATCTATTTCATACTATTCGTCTACTATCCTTATCATTAGAATAACCATACATCCATCTATAATAGAACAGAACAATCCTAGTTTATATATATTATGACTTCTTAATCATTAGTAGAGATTGCTTTGATACCCAAAGTATCCAGATTTGGAAGATAAATTATGGGTTTACTCTTATGAGCACAGAGTTTGAAGCCAAATTTTCTGGGATCCAGTGTCAGCTCTGCCAACTTCCTAACTGTTTGACCTTGAACAACTTCATCAAATGTTCAATTTCTTCATCCAATTGAAGTTATTAACATCAGCTTCTTAAGAATGCAATAATAAATGCGCTAATGCTTTTAAGAGTTTAAGAACAGCAGTATATACAAGTAACTCAGATGTTTGTTAAATAAATAACAAATTTTAAGGAAAATAAGTTGGTTTATATTACTGTTAAAAAAAGACAACTTTCTAATTTCCTAATTCAAGTCTATCCTCATTGCTTTCCTTCTGAAACTCCATACTTTTTTTTCTCTCCATGTCCAATTTCCATTTTCCTTTGACTCAAATGTACTTCCTGCATAAATTACTTCTCAATCTTCTGTGTGATAGCCTAAAAATTCCCCATAACTCTTTACCTCTATTGGCATAGCAGCTGAGAGAAAATCTCTTTTGGTATTCTTACCATTCCTATATGATCATAATTTTGTCAGACTGCAAGACAAAGTTGTTGTTTTTTTTAATTTTATATTGCCCACAGCATTTATTAAAGTTGTGATTTGAGTGGGTAAACAATGTAATTTTGACTACGAGAGGTGTCTTAAAATCTAACCCTCCTGGCCAGGGTGGTGGTTCTAGCCTGTAATCCCAGCACTTTGGGAGGCCGAGGTGGGAGGATTGCTTCAATCCATGGGTTCAAGACCAGCCTAGGCAACATGGTGAGACTTCATCTCTACAATAAATCAAAATATTAGCCAGGCGTGGTAGCTCGCACCTGTAGTTCGGGCTACTTGGAAGTCTGCAGCGGAAGGATCGCCTGAGCCCAGCAGGATGATGCTGGGATGACCATGAGCATGCCACTGCACTCCAGCCTGAGCAATGGGGTGAGACCCCAACTCAAAACATAAACAAAAACAAGAAAATCTAATCCTCCCTTGGTAATGTTTACATTTCATCAGGGATGAAAACATCCTTAAGAAGTTATAATGAACTATGTTCAGGTAAAATAAATTTGGAAATATCTGCAATATTCTAATCACTACAGTCAGCTAGACACAATGGAAATAATCAACCTGAAAAATGAGCACATTTTTACTGGGGTTAGTTGGTATCTCAATGTGGTTTTGATTTGCATTTCTCTGATGATGAGTGAGGCTGAGCACTGTTTCATGAGTCTGTTGGCTGCCTGCATATCTTCTTTTGAGAAGTATCTATTCATGTCTTTTGCCCACTTTTTAATGGGGCTGTTTGTTTTTTTTCCTTTCTGCGCATTTGAGTTCCTTGTAGATCCTAGATGTTAGGCCTTTGTCGGATATACAGTCGCCAATATTTTTTTCTCATTCTGTGGACTGTCTTCCTGCTCTCTTGATGGTTTCTTTTGCTTTGCAGAAGCTCATTAGTTTGATGAGGTTCCACCTGTTTATCTTATTTCTTAAAGTATTGGTCTTTAAGGTTCTGGATAGGAATTGGTTGCCAGTTCCAATTTCCATAAGGGTATCTCCTGCACTTTCTAGGATTCTTATAGTTTGAGGTTTTACATTTAGGTCTTAGAGTTAATTTTTGTATATGGTGATAGGTAGGGGTCCTGTTTCAATCTTCTGCATGTGGTCAGCCAGTTTTCCCAGCACCATTTACTGAATAGGTTCTCCTCTCCCCAGTGGTTGTTGTTGTTGGAGGCTTTGTCAAAGACGAGTTGGTTGAGGAAATGAGGCTTTGCTCCCGGAATCTCTATCCCGTTCCATTGGTCTATCTATGTGCCTGTTCTTGTACCAGTACCAGGCTGTTTTGATTACTGTAGCCTTATAGTAAAGTTTAAAGTCTGGAAATGTGATACCTCCTGCTTTTTTTCTTTTGCTAAGGATTGTTTTGGCTATTCATGGTCATTTAAGTTTCCATATGAATTTCAGTATTGTCATTTCCAGGTCTGAAAAGAATGATGTTGGTAACTTAATGGATATTGCGTTGAATCTGTAGATTGCCTTTGGTAGAATGGACATCTTAACAATGTTGATTCTTCCTATCCATGAACATGGAATATTTTTTCCATTTGTTTGTGCCTTCTTGGATTTCTTTGAGCAGTGTTTTGTAATTTTCATTGTAAAGGTCTTTCACTTCTCTGGTTAGGAAGATGCTGAGGTATTTCATTTTTTGTGTGGCTATTGTGAATGAGATTGTGCTTTTTATTTAGGTCTCTGCCTGCTTGTTGTTGGTGTATAGGAATGCAACTGTCTTTTGCACATTTATTTTGTACCCTGAGACTTTGCCAAAGTCCTTTATCAATGCAAGTAGGGCCATCATAAATAAAACAAACAATATGTGCTGACAAGGATGTGGAGAAAAAGGAATGCATCTACACTGCTGGTGGGAATGCAGACTAGTACAACCTCTTTGGAAGACAGTGTGGCAATTTCTGAAAGAACTAGATTTGACCTTCCATATGACCCAGCGATTCCCCTATTGGGAATATACCCAAAGAAACTCCAATTATTCTACAGAAAAGATACCTGCACACGTGTGTTTGTGGCAGCTCTATTCATAATAGCAAAAACATGGAACCAACCATATTTCCCATCGAAACTGGACTGGATTAAAAAAATGTAGTACATATACACAATGGAATACTATGCAGTCAAAAAGAAGGACAAATATGTGGATTTTGCAGCAACATGGATGGATTTGGAGTCAATCATACTCAGTGATTTATCTCAGAAACATAGAGCTGAGTTCCATATGTTCTCACTCATAAACTGATCATGAACAATTGCAATGCTATAAGAAAGCAATTGGCAGTAGTGGGAAACTGTTGGGGGGTGGGGGTGGGATTTGCAGTTGAGGGAAATTGCTAGGGGAGGGACAGTCATACCTCTTCAACAAGGGTACCAGCATGATCAATGTTTATACACCTAACCCTGAAATGTACCCCACATCTTTATAATTTAAAAAATGAGCACATTTTGAGACTGACTGTGCAAAGAGTAGAAAGCAATCTTACTTTGAATATTATAGACCATTAAACCGGGGGGAAGAGAAAATAAACACCTGTTCCTTATCTATTCATTTTCAACCATGGAATTATATTTGTCTATAATGTTTGGAAAGCCATTATACACCTTAATTCAGCAATAACTTCAGCAAAATGAAGAGACACAAGCTGAAAATAAGACTAATTTTATGACCCCAATGTCATAAAACTGTTTCCATCATCTTATAGTTTGTTAATTAATTTGGCCTCTGGAAGTTATCATTGAACCTGTGAAAATAGTATTCATGAGAATATTTAAAATTCATTTCAAATTCATTAAGTTTTTTGATTAGAATAGTCAGAACAATTTTGTATATGAGGAAGACAGGTCAGGTAGCTTTCCATCAGGTTAAATGGATCTAGAATCTCCAAAATAATTAATTAGAAGGTTTAAAAATTTTTTATTGCATATTTTAAAAATTATAAATTTATAAATTATAAATGTTTATAACAAAATTACATGCTGTATTAATACAAATTTTGACTATCATTAAAACTAAATTTTTCTCTTTTATTAATAATAAATATTCATAGACATTCTAATATTTTCTTGACTTAATTAATTGTGCTTCAATTTCATCTTCTGGAATAGAACTCCTATACCCCAGAGTTGCTCTGAAAATTACATTAACTAATATATGTCTACTCCCTAGAATAACAACTCAACTAATGCTAGCTACTCTTATCTTTTATCACACCGGATTCTTTTTTTTAAACTTCTGGGGTTCATACATGCCACTTTGAAGATCATTCTTTTAAACTTATTATTTTCTGTAATTTTGAATTGCTTTCTAATTTTTAACACAGTGTCTTAAGGTTCTGCCTCACCTAACATTTCAGAAATCATTGGATTTGAGAAAGTGCAAAGTATTAATGTCATTCTGTATTTATAATATTTGTAATATATTGATAATGTCAATTACCAAACTTTTTGAATTATACAGGATATATTCCTCTATTATATACAGACATTATATTATCTGTAAATTATAATATTTATTTGCATCCTCACATACCAAATGACTATTACAAGAAATGGAATCTAGTATGGAATGGAATCTAGTATGTAAAAATTATAATAACTTTTAAAAGAAGCAAAGCGACTAATGTATACTGAATAGTTGTCAGATAGGAGGCACTATGTCATTTGCTTTATAACAAACTCACAAATAAATTAAACTTTAACAAAGTTATTATTATTATCTTATTCTTTGGAAAGTTAAACATGGCTAGAAGAGTGTTGCAAATGTTTGTAAAAGGTTTGTTTGAATTGCTTAAGAGTTAAAGCTCTAAATTTCACAACACTATGCTGGTGAGGATACTACAGGTTATATTCAAGTCATTCAACTTAAAATTAATTTCACCATAATTTTATCTGAAAAGAACCTTTTGGCAGTCATATTACATTTTTCTAAAAATTTCATTCTAGACAAAGGAGAAAAACTACATAAGGCTTTTTACTTCCTCTTTACCCACACTCTCCTGAATTTTTCCTTCCCACCACCACCAATTTGCAAGGATGTAGGAGGTCTGCCTGTGGTCTTTACTTACACCTGGTTCTTCACTAGCAATTAACTACATTCACTCTTGCTTTACTCTCCAAAGAAAAGTTGGAGTATTAGGTTAGAAGCAAGAAATTCTGAAATAATTATATTCAGACTTACCAATTATTAATTGTTTTCTAAATCAGTTTAGTTCTATACATTAAGTGTATGTGAGAAGAAATACCTAACTTAAAAGTCAAAGTGGTTTCCTTTTAAATTTTCTAATATAATTAAACAGCTTTCCTCACTTATTTCTTTAGTACCCTTTCAAAAAAAAACTTGTAAGTTTCCCATAAGAGGAAATTGAAGGAACAAATTCTAGTTCATATTGTAAGGCTAGTATCACTTTAACACTAAAAAAATAGATTATAAGAAATATAAACCACAGGCCAATATGCAGCTGGCAAAATAATAGAAACCCAGACAAATGGAGCAAAAGCTCCAAAATGGGCTCATGTACACAGTTAAGATTTTTCAATAAAGGTACAAAATAAATTTCATAGAGAAAGGATAGTCTTTTCACCAATTTGCGCTGAAAATTTGAACATCCATAATAAAGCAATCAGTAAACAATCTTTAACTCATACATTGTATTATAATAAAAATTAGCTCTAAAATTATGAATTCTAAAAGCATGACAGAAAATCTTTGTGACCTTGGATTAGCAAAAATTTCTTAGTTATGACATGAAAGAATGAATATAAATTGATATATTGAACTTCACCAAAATTATAACCTCTGTTAATGTAAAATATCATATTGATTTGTATATGTTGAACCACATTTGTATCCCACTAATACTTTATTTTTTTTTGGTCCTGGTGTATGATCCTTTTAATGTAATATTGAATTCAGTTTGCTAGTATTTTGTTGAGGATATTTTTGGCTATATTTATAAGGGATGCTGACTTGTAAAATTTTTGTTTGTTTGTTTTGTTTTTCTTGTAGTATAATTACCTGGCTTTGGTTTTAAAGAAATATGGACCTCATAAAATGAGTTTAGAAATGTTATACATTTCTCAGTTTTGGGGGGAAGATTTTGACAAGGATAGGTGTTGATTCTTCTGTAAATATTTGGTAATATTGACTAGTAAATCCTTCTGTCTCGAGGCTTTGTTGTTGTTGTTGTAAGAATCTCCTTACCTGTTAGCTATCTTTTGTTCAGATTTTATGACTACTTTTTTCATTATTGAGCATTGGATAAAGTCACATGATTGTCTCAATAGATACAGAAAAAGCATTTGACAAAATTCCATGTCCTTTCATGATAAAATTCCACGTCCTTTCATGATATAAACTCTTAACTACTAGGTATGAAGATAACTTAAGTAAATATGTATGAAAAGTACAGTATAATAATCAACAATGTAAACCTGAAAGCTTTCCTCTAAGATCCAGAGCAAGGCAAAAATATTCACTCTTGCCTTTTTATCCAACTTAGTACTGGAAGTCTTAGCCAGAACAGTTAGGCAAGGAAATAAATAAAATTGAATTCCAATAAGACAGAATGAAATAAAAATATTTCTGTTTTCAGATGGCAAAATCTGATATGCAGGAAACCTTAAGGACCTCACTTAAAAAAACAAACAAACAAAAAAAAGTTAGGCCCAATAAACAAATTCATAAATTTCAGATACAAAATCAATATACAAAAACTAGTTGGGTTTCTATATACTACAAATGAACTAACCAAAAAGAAAATTTCAAAGCTCAAGAAAAAAGCAAAAAATGTAGACAAGTTGGACTACATTAAACTAAAAGTTCTTCTTTGAAATAAAGAAAATGATCAACAGAATGAAAAGGCAACAGATAGAATGGGAGAAAATACTTCCACATTATATATCAGATAATGGGTTAGTTGCCAAAATATGTAAGAAACTCCTACAACACAAGCACACAAATAACTTGATTAAAAATGAGTAAATAGTTTGAATAGACATATTTCCAAAGAAGACATACATTTAGTATATAAAATGATGCTCGCTATCATTATTTATGAGGGGAATGAAGATAAAAACCACAATGGAATGTCACTTGTTAGGTGACTGTTATTTTTTAAAAGATTACAAGTGCTGGCGAAAATGTGGAAAAATTGGAACACTTGTGTAACATTATTGAGAATGCAAAATGGCTAACCTGCTGGGGTTCCTCAAAGATAAAAAAGATTTCTCAAAAAATAGAAATAGAATTATCAAATGATCTAAAAATACTGCCTCTGGGATTGCATCCCCAAAAAAGTGAAAACAGGATTGGGAGGAATATCTGCACTGCCTTATTCATTGTAGCATTATTCATAATAACCAAAATATGGAAACAACCTAGATGTCCATTAACATACAAATGAATACAGAAATGTAGTATGCAAAAATGAAATAGCATTCAGCCTTAAAAAAGAAATTCTGCCATATGTGATGACATGGGTGAACCTGGAGGATATTGCACTAAGTGAAATAAGCCAGTCAGTCACATAAAGACAAATACTGCATGATTCCACTTATCTGATACAACCAAAATAGCCAAACTCTTAGAAACAGAATAGAATGATGACTGCCAGGAGCTGAAGGAAGGCAGAAATGGAAAAGTGCTGATCAATAAGTGCATAGTTTCAGTTACATGAGATGAGAATTCTGGAACTCTGCTATATAACATTGTTCCTAGAGTTAACAATATTGCATTAAGCAACTTAAAAAGGTGTCAGTAAGGTAAAATTCATGTTTTACTCTTACCACAATGAAAAAGATCTTCCATTCTCAAAAGATGTGATTAATCAATTGAAAAGACAAGCTACAGGCTGGAATAAAACATAGGTAAAGCACATATCTAGTAATAGGCTTTTATTCAGATCTTAAGAAAACAAACTATCCAATATAAATTTGAAAAAGACATTAAAAATTCATTAAAGATAATATATTCATGCCAAATAAGCTCATAAAATGTGATGAACATAATTATTCATTAGAAGAATACAAATTGCCGGGTTCGGTGGCTCAGCCTGTAATCCCGCGCCTTTGGGAGGCTGAGGTGAGTGGATTGCCTAAGCCCGAGGATTCGAGACCCGCCTGGGCAACTTGGCGAGACCTCATCTCTACAATAAATCAAAAACTAGCCGGGCGTGGTAGCATGCTCCTGTAGTTCCAGCTACATGGAAGGCTGGGGCGGAAGGATCGCCGGAGCCCAGCAGGTCGAGGCTGCGGTGGCCGGGAGCGGCCACTGCACCCCAGTCTGGGCGACAGTGAGACTCCAACTCAAAAAAAAAAAGAAAGAAAGAAAAGAAAAATACAAATTAAAACCATAATGAATCACAATTGCACATCTATAAGAATGGCTAAACAAATATTTTTAAAAACACTGAAATTATTAAGAGCTAGTGTGTACATGTTGCAGCAAAAATATTTATAATTATTGGGGGGAATGCAATACCCTACAGTTCCTTTAAATTCACAGTCTTATAAAGTTTCTAATATACTTACCATGCTATCCAGAAACTTCACTACAAGGATTTTGCCCTAAAACAATAAATTCGTAAAAATCATACACATATACTTTTTTTAGCAGCTTTACTTATGATCTCCTCAACCTGGAAACAACCCAAATATACCTCAATTAGTGAAAGTATAAATAAACTGGTACATTTCAATAACTGAATAATACCCAGCAATAAAAAGAAGTAACAGTGGAACTTATGCACACAACAACATGAATGATTCCCAGATACATGATGCTAGGTGAATGAAGCTGCATTCATACCTTATACTGAATACTATATAATGTGATTCCATTTATGTAGCATTCTGGAAACAACTAAACTTTTGAGACAGAAGGCAGTTCAGCGGTTGTCACAGGGTTGAGATTGGTGAAAGGAATTTACTAGAAAAGGATAAAAGGATATTGATGGGGATGAGGGAAATAAAAGTTCTATATTTTGGTCAAGATGGAAAGTATGTATATTTCTCATAACTCACAGATAGGGACACAAAATAGGTGGATATTATATGTAAATCAGGCCTTAGTAAGCCTGACTTCAGCCCTTTCAAGTTTTGTTCATTATCTATTCACATTGTATAGACGTTATGCTATTGAATTTTTCATAAAGAAATCTTCTTAAGCTCAGTATTTTGTATATTTTGTCAAAACCGGAACTCCACTGTCCTTAATTATTTATTTTTGTGACATTAAAAATAAAAGTTAAGAAAATAACAGTGATTCTATATCCAAGTCAAACTTTTGAAATATGCAAATTATTAAAACTCTTTCTGCACTGAGGGTGTTATTAAACAATGAACATGTGAGTTTCACATAAAATAAAGTTAGTTTAAAATCTCAATTCTTCCACAATATAGATAAACTCAACAGTGATGTTGTGACATTTAATTAAGTCATGGTTTAAAAGTACTTGTCACACAGTTTATTCTTCTTTGATACTTAGCAATAATTAGATCTCTCCAACTCCACCCTCCTGTAAATGAGATAAATGAAATTGCTTCAGTAATTTACCTCAAGGTCACAGCTAGTTGTTAGCAAATGAGAATCTAAATTTAAATTTCTTTTTTTATTTGTGATATCTACACATAAAATGCTTCCCCTAACTTCTTACTGTAAGTCAATTTTGAAATTTCATTTAAAAAGGTGCTTTATATCACAGAAACTATGATACATTTAAAATATAAGTCACTAGTTGAATAAACATTGCATTAATGTGAAAAAATTAGAGTCAATAACTTAAAAGAAACACATAAGATGTTTTTATGGCAATATTAAGAGTAGGTTATCTATTACGGCAGAGGTTTTTCTTTTTTCTTTTTTTGCTTTTTATATAAACTGATTTTCTTTGTAATTTTAATACAGTTCTGATAATACAATCAGCATTAATAGTTGAAAGAAAATATGTAGCAAGATTTGAATATCTAAGTATTTTAATATAGCAAAAAGAACAGCATTAAGATTTCCTCAAATTGTGTTTTTTATGAGGCTTAACAAAATAACTGGTATATTTATAGCAGTCTAGTTTGCAAAGTACTTTTTATATCAAAATAAATTAACCTACGAAATATTGGTCAATTTACTCCTTAAATAAATTACTCTTATTGATATTATTATCATTTTCTATACTTAGTTAAAAACTAAGTTATATGGAACAATCTTCCCAGAGAACTGTAATGGATAGTTCCTCCTAAGAATTGGGTTCTTGAAGAGTTGCCCTATACAAGTAAATGTCTGAGAAAGCTTCACCCCCAGCCCAGGAAAACAGTAAAGAAGATTGTTTCTTCTCAGGCTTTTATAGATGGAGAGGAAGTCTCCTCCTAAAAAGTTCAAACTTTGAAGTTTTGTCGTCATGTATGTGGCATCCAAATGTACCTTACCTTTATGATTGAGATATCCCAAGCTGGGGAATGAAACACTGATACTATAATGGTAAAGTAGCAATCAGAAGCTAATGTAAACAAATTCTCTGATGTAACTTACACAAACCCAATCACATAGAATTTCTATGAAGAAAGAGTTTAAAACAGCAGGAATCACATACTAAAAAAAGGAACAAGGGTATTACAAATAAGTAAAATGAGCTTCCAGAAATACAAAAAATTTTCAATTTAATTAAAAACATAGTGGAGTTGAGATAATTCATCATATGAAAACAGATCTGAAGAAATTATCCAGAATGCAGCACCAAGATCTGTGACAATGTGATTAAGAGATGTAAAAAATAGCATAAGATGTTCCAAAAATACAACTAATAGGATTTACAAAATATCTTGCTGGGCAATATTCAAAAGATAATGCCAGATGATTTTAAAGCACTGAAGAAAACTTAAACATCTTCACGCTGACAAAGCACACACCTGGACACTTCTAGTGGAGTATAAAACACCAAAGACAAAGATGGATCTTAAAAGTGATCAGAGAAAAAAGAAATTACCACAATAAATAAAGTGGCTGTAGACTTTTCATCCACAATTAATGAAAGAACAAATGCAAAGTAGTGAAAAAATTACTCCCATCCTAAAGTTCTACACTCCCTTAATTGCTACTGAGGGAAAAACAAAGTAAATACATTTTCAGAAAAATGAAGAAGCAAGCACTCATAGATGTACTTTAAGTAGAATACCATCACATAAAATACAATAAGATAAAAAGAATGACAAGTAAATAAATTGCTAATCCATACAGGGTGAGTCTAAAGTACCACTGTCTTTTACTATAATAAAAATTGTGAATATTTGTGAGTGTTGACTAAAATGAAGTAAAAATTGCATATTATTAAAACCATGTGGCAGCTGGCACCTATTGGTGATCAGTGTTTTGCCATCTTCCTAGTTCCTTACACTGTTTAACAATCAGGGACAAAAAGTAATTTTAACTTTTATAACTCAAGTATGATACAAGTTCTGAAATAAATTCTCAGATAATTAAAATACATTGCACACATTATGAACTAATTAGAAAGAAAGAAAAAGAAAAAAATGAAATATGAAGAAAATAAATCAAAGTAAAATTAGGAAAAAAGGAACCATTAATCTCTTAGATAATGCTTTTTAGCATTGTCTGGGATAAAACACATATATATGAATGTCAGGCTAACATGTTAAAAACTGATCAAATAATAGCTTAGTGCCTCCAAAAAATTTGCACTTAAAGTATAAAATGTGAAAAATCAAAATAATTTGTTTTTCAATGTAATGCATCATACATCATTGGCAAGTGGGACAATGTGTACAGGGCCATTTGGTTTAAAGTTTTGAAGGAAGTATAAATTATCAAATTGGAAATATTCACAAAGTATAAAAGGATGGTTTGCATAGAACTAGCACATTGTAGCTACAGTAGCATTTTTTTCTGGTTGAGCAGATACTAGCAATATAGACTTACTCTACTGAAGTTAAGAATTCTGTTATCACTGTACTTGCTGTATAACTTAGTAGACTGCCTTGAATATAGTAGGAGCTCAAAGAATATTGACTGCAGAACAGATATAGCATTTATCATCTTGAATATGGTGTCGGGAAAGAATTACCATGTCTGAGATAATCTGGTGCCTTTAAATGACTGATGATGTGTGGGTTAGCTGTATTATATCTCTAAGATTTGCATATTGAAGAATGTGGTCACTCAAACCATTTTAAGCTTCTCCTGAACATATTTTACAATTGTTAAGGTCATGGATTTTTTTTGCTTCAGTATATATAGCTAAGTTCTAGGAAGCAATTTGTTTACACAAAATTTAAGCCTAGGGGCTGAAGTAGACTGATGACAATGTCTGAAATTCCATACTCAATCATGATTTCTCATTTGCTTTAAAGTGTTATACTGAATTGCTAATGTTGTTTGGTCAGAGCTATAGAGTATATTTCATTAACACTTTTGCATAATTTAATTTGACTTAAGTTGGGGCAGAAGAATTCTAATATAGGCTAGAAAACAGTCAACACATGGAGAGTTAAATATTTAGTCTGGGTGAAGTAGAGGCTACAGATAAATAAAATGTCCTAGGGCATACCACATGACAAGGGTGTAAAAAAGTTGAATGGATCCTGAGCAAGTTTTAAAGATGTGTTTAATATTTTTTCTTCAAAAGGAACTAAAGTCAATGCTTAACTATTCTGTTTTATGCCTACATTTTGATGTGAGTTATCCTATTTGAAAAATTATTTTATTTACCTATTAAGAATGCATATATACATTTAATAAATTTGCATGGAGAAAAATTTAGGAAATAATCACAGAGTTTAAAGTATTGGTTTGCGTAGAGTTAGCACATTATACCTCAAATCATATTTTACTTGATTGTACAAGCACAGGAAGCATAAAATATTATTTTCTTGAAGTTAACTATTATTAGGTTTAGATAGTGTGTTAAGACTAATAGGATTACAAAATGAAAGAGATCTAATTTCTATCTTTAAGTCACATTTCTCTAAGGACACTGCAAATAGTTAATTACAAAATACATGACAGAAACAATAGAAGCATGTCATGATCAGTCTTCTTAATACCACACAGAGAATACAAGGTTCAATAGTTAAGTTCACGATCTCATTCTAGAAAAAATGCAACATACCTCCTGCTAAATGTCATGATGGTCTCATGTAAGCATTTACAAGGCCCCAATTTACTCCTTATTAGTCAATTAATTCATTATTTCATTTACTCATTTATTCCGTTTTTCAATAAATATGGATTAAACACATTCTCTTTGCCAGATACAATGATAGATTCTGAGAATATGCTGACAATTAGAGAGAATGAATCTACCCTCACTGAGATTGTCACACAGTAGAGTAGAGATCTAAGTAATTTGAAGTACTACAATTAATGTCAGTGAATCATTGGTGCATACAGTGAAAATGAAGAGTATTAGGAACCAAGTTTGTGAAGTATGTAGGTGGTATGTAAATTTATGAGATTCGACAATTAGTTTTGCAAACCATCCTAGAAAAAATACTTCATCCTTCATTGCTGAATATCACTCTGGTCACCTTCGAAGAAATCCCCTTGGGAAGCTATGCACTGATGCCAGCTCCTAGTCTGCCTGTCAAAGCAATTTTTCGAACCCTTTTTCTGGAATGGCTATCAGAGCTGTTGTCATTATTTGTTGAAGTCTGACACGATGTACTTATTTCGGCACCACTGCACAAATAAATGCCCCCTACTCACCTGATCTGGTTCTCAGTGACCTTTTTCTTTAACCAAAAGTAAAGGACATATTGAAAGGAAGACATTTGATGACATTCAGGACATCAAGTGTAATATGACAACGACTCTGGCGGCCATTCCAGAAACAGAGTTCTAAAACTGCTTTCATGGTAGACTAGGCACTGGCCTTGGTGTATAGCTTCCCAAAAGGACTACTTCAAAGGTGACAATAATGAAATTCAGCAATGAGGTACGTAGCATTTTTTCTAGGATGAGTTGGTGAACTTAACTGTCGAAATTTGTGTTCTCTGTGTGGTATGAACAGGACTGATCATGACAATAAAGATAGTCTCAGGAATAGACTCAGGCTGGGGAGCAAAGAGAATTAAGATGCTAGTATGATTTGGCAAATGGGAAAATGCCTAAGTGTCTGGTAATTTATAATCTTAAAATTGTTAGAGTTGTCCAGAAAATCAAATAAGCTATAGTCTAATTCTCTTCTATTGAGCAGTATTTGCATTGGCTGTTAATAGTTGTAAAGAAAAATTAAGTTATCTTATCAATTAAGTTTGGACATCTGTGTAGAAGAGTGGAATTCTTCAGTGCAGGGATATTTTTGTTGAATATCGAGAAAATATACAGAATCATCAGTACTTGCTGAATACATCGCAACATGGAACTTGCCTTTGTAGAACATTTTTAAAATCTAATTTTCTTAAAAATATGCTTTGTGAGACACAGGACTATGAATATTAGACCAGTCTTGGAAATGTTATGTGTAATGATCTTTGATAAATAGTACATTATACTGAGTAAGAAAATAGGTGACCCATTTCAATCTAGCATTGTAATTTACACAGTGACCTGGAGGCAATTGAAAAATTTGAATGACATGAGCTATTTTTGCCCATTAATAGTAGATGATTTTGAAGAAATATTTCACTGTACTGAGTTCATAGAAGTGGACAATAGTTGATAACTCAAAATCAAAAGTACTGTTAAGTAACAAAAATCCAGAAATATGAAACTTATTTGAAAATTACAGGCATAAGCAACTTTTAACAAGCAGTTTTTACTGTCCAGGATACTCAATTAACTGAGAAAAAGACAGGTATGGTGAAGGAAGAAAGAACTAGACTTACATCCAAGAGGCCTGGGTTTCTTTCCCAGATCTACCATTAATTATCAGCTTGGTCTAATACAGAGAATTAATCTCTTTATCTCAGAATTTGTAGAATTTTTAGAGACCACATAGTCTAGTTCCATATTGACCTAAGTCTTCCAAACACATGTTGAAGTAATCAACACCATTAAGACGTTCCAAGTTGTTTCTTTATTTTAGAAATTCTCAACTATCTGGAGAGAAAGGATTAGCCTTGTAAAATCAATTATTTCCTATTATTCACCGAACTACTGATAGGTTAGCTCAGCATTTTTCAGTATTTATTATATGCATATATTAGAATAGCTTAAGCATTTTGAAAAACACTAGTGACTATGCTAACATCCTTATCAGTGAATTCACAATCTCAATCAGGTGGACCCAGGCATCAGCATACTTCAAAACTCAAGTAATTTTCTTTTTGAGAACCAATGAGTTAGTAATTATTACATATGATGATTATTATTATTCAGAAAAATTAGCCTTAGCTGATGTGAGTAGAGATGAAACCCCCATGAATATTTTTAAAGTAAAGCAACCTACTTAAAAATATGCATTTACAGGGGTGGTAATGATGGTGCTGCTGGTAGTGAAGGGGTGATGGTGACTCTGTTGCTGTGTGTATGCATTTATACACATAGAAATTTCTAAAACATCTTTGAACTACCATGGTAGTCAAGAAGGGTTGAGATGTGTAGAAGTAGTAATATTCCACCTGATCTCCTCTGCTTCAACCAGGGAAATTCTAGTTGAATATATTATTTGACTGCAATCTAATTTCTTTCATAGTAATGTAGTTTCTCCAGCAACTTCCTTTTAATTCAAATTGTTTTGGCCAATTTCATTTAATATGATTATTGATATGTTTGTGTTTGTCTATTTTACTATTTTCTATTATTATTTCTAAATATTATCCCATGTCTTATTTGCTTCATTCTATCCTGATTTGGATGAGTAGTATGTTAGTGTTTTACATTATCTGCTTTATTATCTTTGTTGCTACATCACTGTTTCAATTTCTAATTGTTACTCCGGAATGGATCATATTCATCATTAATTTATCACATTTTACCTATGACCAATATTATTATTTTTATTACTTATTCCAATGGTTAATACATTTTTTACAGGTAAATTAAGAAGCTTACAAGTGTATTCCAATTTTACCAGCCTTGATTCTTTGCACTTTCTTGTCATAATTTCACTTTTATAGGTATTATAAGTCCCATTATATATTAGGAATTTTTATTTAAATAATCATTCATTAACAAAATTTAAAATTAGACAAAGTCATCTTATATTTATCTGTATATTTACCATTTCTGTCACTACTAACACCTTTCTGTAGCTCAAATTTTCAATCTAGATTCATTTTCTTTGAACATAAATTTTTAAAATAATATTTGAACTGCAGGTCTAATGGTGATTAATTACTTTAGCTTTTATTTTCTGAAGATGTATTTCTGAAAGAGGTTTTTGCTATGTATACAAATCTATTTTGATGATTATTGTATCTCTTTAATTTAAATGCGTCTATATTGATACATCTTGCATTATTTTTGGTGGAAGTCAATGGTTCTTATTTTTGTACCTTTGTATGTCATGTGATATTTTCACACTGGTTGCTTTTAAGAATTTTAATGCAGTTTTAGAATCTTATAGTATAAGGCATAGATTTCTTTAAGTTTTATTTTGCTTTTAATTGATACATAAATGTACATATTTGTTGGGTAAATTGTAATGTTTTTCTACCTGCATACATTGTGCAATGATCAAATCAGGATAATTAGCATATCCCTCACTTCAGGTACTTGCTGTTTCTTTGTGGTGAGAACATTCAAAATCAACTCTTCTGGCTATTTTGAGATACGCAATAAATTATTGTTAATTATAGTCACCCTACAATGCAATGGAACCTACAACGGAACTCATTCCTCCTGTTTAATTGGAACTTTGTACCTGTTAATCAGTCCCCTTCCTTCCCTGATTTTGTACTCTCTCCAGCCTTTGAAAACCACTAGTCTACTCTCTACTTCCATGAGATCAACTTCTTTAGATTCCACGACTGAAATTATATGGCATTTTCATCTATACTTGATTTATTTCACTTAACATAATGTCCTGTAGCTTCATCCATGTTGTTGAAAAGGACAAAATTTCATTATTTTTAATGGATGTATAGTATTCCATTTTGTAAGTATACCCCCCAATTTTTTTTTTTTTTTTTTGAGTTGGAGTCTCACTCAGTCGCCCAGACTGGAGTGCAGTGGCCGCTCCCGGCCAGCTGGGCTCCGGCGATCCTTCCGCCTCAGCCTTCCAAGTAGCTGGAACTACAGATGCACGCTACCACACCCGGCTAATTTTTTTGATTTATTGTAGAGATGAGGTCTCGCCAAGTTGCCCAGGCAGGTCTCGAACCCGTGGGCTCAGGCAATTCACTCACCTCGGCCTCCCAAAACGCGGGATTACAGGCTGAGCCACCGAGCCAGCTCACAAGAATTTTTTAATCAATTCATCCATTGACAAACACGTAGGTTGATTCCATATTTTAACCATTGTAAATAGTACTGCATTAAATGTGAGAATGCAAATATTTCCTCAACATACTGATTTCATTTCTTTTGGATATATACCTAAGACTGCTGGATCATATATTATATCTATTTTTAATTTTCTGAGAAATCTTTATACTGTTGTCCACAATGACTGTATTTATTTACATTTCTGCTAGAAGTGTATGAGTTCTTCTTTCTTCTAATCCTCATCAGCATTTTTTTTTCTTTTTGACAAGCCATTCTAACTGGTATATTGTCATATCTCATTATAATTTTGATTTGCATTTTTAAAATAATTAAGCTTCGTTAAACACTTACTGGCCATTTATATGTCTTCTGTTGAGAAATGCCTATTCAGATGTTTTGGTCATTTGTAAGATTGGATTATTTGTTTTATTTTTGCTATTGAGTTAAGTTCTTTATCTAGTCTGGATATTATCTCCTTGTCAGATGCATAGTTTGTGCATATTTCCTCCCATCATGTAGGTTTTCTCTTCATTCTGTTGGTTGTTTGATTTGGTATGCAGAAGCTTTTCAGTTTGCCATAATCTCATTTGTCTATTTTTGCTTTTGTTGCTTGCACTGTGGAGGTCTTCTTCAAAAAAATCCGTACTCTTGTTAACATCATGAAGAATTACCCCTGTGCTTTCTTCTGGTAGTGTTATACTTTCTGGTCTTATATTTAAATCTCTAAATCTCTATTTATAATTTTATATTATATTACGTTATTTTTATTTCATTTTAGTTATTTTTAGATTCGGGGGTACACATGTTCACTCCATGAATGTATTGTATAGTGATGGGGGTTGGGACTCAGATGGCCCATTCCCCAGAAAGTGAGCATTGTCCCTGATAGGTAGTTTCTGAACTCATTATATTTTACTATCATTGTGACCATTTACCTTCCACATATAAGTGAGAACACGTGATGTTAGGTTTTCTGTTTCTGAATCAGTTCACTTAGGATGACGATCTGCGTCTCCATTCATGTTACTGCAAAGAACATGATTTCATTCTTTTTTATGGCTACATAGTACTTCATGGTGTATATATAGCATGCTTTCTTTATCCAGTCAATTGCTGGTGGGCACTTGGGTTGGTTCCATGATTTTGCTATTGTGATTTGTGCTGCAATGAACATATGAGTACAGGTCTGTTTCATATTTTTGATTTCTTTTCCTTTGGGTAGATGGGATTGTTGGGTCAGATGGTAATTCAGTGTTTGGTTCTTTGAGAAATATTCAGAATGTTTTCTCATAGAGGTTGAACTAGTTTACACCAAGAGTGAATGCGCATTCCCTTCTTCTGCAACTGTGCCAATATCTGTTGTACTTTGACTTTCTAATAATAACCATTTTACTGGTGTGTGGTGATATCTAGTAGTTTTAATTTGCATTTCTCAGATGATTAGTGATGTTGAGCATTTTTTCACGTTTGTTACTCTTTTGTGTGTCTTCTTTTCTTCTTTTGAGAATTGTGCATTCATGTCCTTTACCTGCTTCTTGATGTGGGTGTGTGTGTGTGTGTGTGTGTGTGTGTGTGTGTGTGTGTGTGTGTGTGTGTTTTGAGTTGTTTGAGTTCTTTGTAGATTCTGGATATTAATCCTTTGAGGAATCATTTGCAATATTTTTTCCCATTCAACACACTGTCTGTTCACTCTGTTGATTATTTCTTTTGCTGTGCAGAAGCTTTTTAGTTGAATTTAATCCCATTTGTTTATTTTAGTTTTTGTTGCAATTGCTTTGGGGAGTCTTCATCATAAATTACTTGCCTAGACCAATGTCCAGCAGAGGGTTTCTTAAGTTTTCTTATAAAAGCATTATAGTTTCAGTTCTTATATCTAATTACTTGGCCCATCTTTAATTAATTTTTGTATATGATGAGAGATAGGGGCCCAGTTTCATTCTTCTGCATGTGGCTAACCAAATGTCCCAGCACCAAATACTGAATAGAGTGTCCTTTTCCCATTGTTAATTTTTGTCAGCTTTATCAAAGATCAGTTGGTTGTAGAAATGCAGTTTTATTTCTGGGTTCTCTACTCTGTTCCATTGGTCAGTCTATTATTGTACTGGTACCATGGTGTTTTAGGTCCTATAGCCCTATAATATACTTTGAAATCAGGTAGTGTGATGCCTCTGCCATTGTTTTTTGTTTTGTTTTGTTTTTGCTTAGAGTTGCTTTGGCTATTTGCACTCTTTTTTTGATTCTGTATAAACTTCAATATTGTTTTTTCTAGTCCTGTGAAGAACACAGTTGGTATTTTGATAGGATTGCATCGAACCTGTATATTGCTTTGGGCAGTGTGATAATTTTAACAATATTGATGAACATGGGATTTTTCCATTTGTTTGTGTCATCTACAATTTCTGCCATCAGTGTTTGCAATTCTCCTTGTAGGGTTTTTTACTTCCTTACTTAGGTGTATTCCTAGGTATTTTACTTGTTTTTGTGATCAGTGTGAATGTGATTGAGCTTTTGATTTGGTTCTCAGCTTGAGCATTGTTCATGTATAGAAATGTTACTGACTTTTTTACATTAATTTTGTATCCTGAGACTTTAATAAAGGTATGTTGGATTTCGTCAAATGCCTTTTCTGCATCTATTGAGATGATGATATGGCTTTTATTTTTGTTTCTCTCTATGTGGTGTATCACACTTATTGATTTGCTAGTATTGAACCATCCTTGAATTTATTTGTTTTTAATTTTAGAATTGTGGGGTACAAGTGGGGATTTACTACATAAGTAGGTTGTGTGCAGGTGAGGTTGGGCTGCTAGCTGGACCTCTCTCCCTCTGATAGTAGCCCGTAGTGCTGCCACATGTTCCCATCCCTCATGCCTCCCTCTTCCAGCAGTGTCCAACATCTACCAATCTCATACTTGTACTAGTGTGACCAGTGATCCTGGCCTGCTTATAAATGAAAATATATTGTAATCATTTATTTGTTTTTGTGATAGTTCACTTAGTATCATGTTCACCAGATATCTCCAAGTTGTTGCAAAGGCTATAATTTTGTTCTTCTTTATGACTGCATAATATTCCATTGTGTATATGTACTCCATTTTCTTTGTCCAGTCAACTTTTTATGGGCATCTGGGTTGGTTCTGTTTTTGCTGTCATGAATAATACTACAATAAACGTTCATGTGCAGGAGTCTTTTGGTAGAGCAATTTATGTTCCTCTGGGTATATTCTCAGAAAAGGGAAAACTGGGTAGTATAGAATCTCAATTTTTATTTCCTTGAAAAATCTGCAAACTGCTTTCCACAGAGGTTGAACTATCTTACATTCCCACAAACAGTGGGAATTAAAAAAAAAATTTCTATAGCCAGGCATGGTAGCACTTACCTGAAGTTCCAGTTCTCCTTGGAAGGCTGAGGTGGAAGGACTGCCTGAGCCCTGCGAGTCAAGGCTGCAGTGGCCATAAGCGTGCCACTACACTCCAGCTTGGTTGACAGAGTGAGACTCCAACTCAATTAAAAGAAAGAAAGAAAGAAAGAAAGAAAGAAAGAAAGAAAGAAAGAAAGAAAGAAAGAAGGAAGGAAGGAAGGAAGGAAGGAAGGAAGGAAGGGAGAAAAAAAAAGAAGGAAGGAAGAAAGAAATTTCTGTAAAGAATGTCATCAGCATTTTAATAAGGATTTTATTGAATCGGTAAATTGCTTTGGGTAATATTGTAGTTTTAACAATATTAATTATTTTAGCCGGGCTCGGTGGCTCAGCCTGTAATCCTGCGC
>CAUYQG010291120.1:0-16008 GCA_963574415.1 Tarsius wallacei
CCTCAGCCTTCCAAGTAGCTGGAACTACAGGCGCGCGCTACCACGCCCGGCTAATTTTTGATTTATTGTAGAGATGAGGTCTCGTCAAGTTGCCCAGGTGGGTCTCGAACCCGCGGGCTCAGGCAATCCACTCACCTCAGCCTCCCAAAGCGCGGGATTACAGGCTGAGCCACCAAGCCCGGCATAATACATTATTATTAACTGTAGTCACCATTCTGGATGTCTAGTGGATGTCTAGTGGATGTCTGGAAATACTAGGTCTCCAGAACTTACTCATCTGTTAACTAAACTTGGTACCCTTTGGTCAACATCTTCCCTTCCCCATCTACTCCCCGCCCCCGACAACCACCAATCTACTCTGTTACTCTGAGTTCAATTTCTTAGATTCTACATATAAGTGAGATGATTCAGTCTTTGTCTTTCTGTATCTGACTTATTTCACTTAGCATGATGTCCTTCAGTTTCATCCATGTCACAAATGGCAGGATTTCCTTCTTTTCTAAGGCTGAGCAATGTTCATTATCTATACAGAGGGTGCCAAGAAAATGTATACACATTTAAGAAAGGAAAAAACTGTATTAAAATTGTAATCCTCAATCTATACTGATAACAAGAGATGAATACAAGTCACGTTTGACTTCTGTAATCACAAGAGGTGCTCAAAGTGGTTACCATCAGCATCCAGGCACTTCTGTTTATGGCAAGCTAAAAGTAATACATAGATAACATGACTTTAAATGTGTATACATTTTTTGGCACCCTCAGTGTGCATGTGTGTTTGTTCACTCATTGACGGACACTTCGGTTGTTTCCAAATCTTCACGTTTGTGAACAGTGCAGCCTTAGATCCGGGAGTGCAGCTGTCTCTTAGGGAGAGTGATTTTATTCCATCTGGATATATACCCAGAAGGGAGCTTGCTGGGTCACGTGGTAGTTCTATTTGTAATCTTTCGAGAAACCTTCATACGGTTCTCCACAGTGACTCTAGGAGAAGTGTGCGCCAACGCTCACTTCCTGACTAGTGCCATCGAGTATCTGACCCATCTCGACATTTTGGCTGGTTGCTAACACAGCATGGATAGCACACTTTCCGCAGGGCTAAACGACTTCTTTAGTCATGCAACAAGGGCATCTTCTCTCACAATAACTTCCTTGGACTTACACCAACATGTCGTGTCTCTAGCTAACTTAACTAGTTCCAGGAACCATATTTTACGACCAACAACTCCCCTGTAGATATGGCTGCTTCATAACAGTGTAAAATCACCCTTGTGTTAAATAAATACAAGACTTAATCTTTACGTTGCTTGTACTTTGAGTCCTTAGGTTCTAAGAATGCAAACTTTAGTCAGATGCCAGTGGCCCTGAGCTAGCATTTAACCTCTCTGTGCCTCAGTGAGTTGTGCAGATTGATTAAGATACTGCATATAAGAGGGTTTGGAACATCCCTGGGTCTGAGTAACCATTAGCTTGGATACCATGACATTCCTTGACATGTTCTCTGTGTTCATCTGTCCCTTCTTTTCCTTCATTCCTTTCTGGCTACACATTGAAGACCCCAAACTTAAACTATTAATATGAATAATAACCTATGAAAATGATAATAATAAATACCCCCCTTTATTAACACTTAATATGTACCAAGAACTGTTAATTTGTGGCTTCACTGAGTCCTCTGAGGCAGGCTTTGTCTAATATTACAAATGATGAAACCGAGGATTAGAAAGGTCTGCACTGGGCAGGAAGGGCATGGCAGAGTCAGGATTCAGACTCAAGTTTATTTGGATCCAGGGTAATACACTTTATATATTGCCTCCTATGTGATAGTAAGAATAACTCATAATGATTTAATGCCTTATATTTTCCTCATTTATTTCTCAAAGAGCCATTCATTCTTGGACTCTGGAAAGCAGGGGGCCGGGCTCAGTGTCTCACACCTAAAATCTCAGCACTTTGGGAGGCCGAGGCGGGAGGACAGCTTGAGCCCAGGAGTTCAATACCAGCCTGGGCAACAGAGTAAGACCCCCACCTCCACAAATTTTTGTTTTTTTAATTGGAGTCTCACTCTGTCACCCGTGCTGGAAAGGCAGTGGCACGATCATAGCTCACCGCAGCCTTGACCTCCTGGGCTCAGGCATTCCTTCTGCCTCAGCCTCCTGAGTAGCTGGGACCATAGGCGTACATCACCACACCCAGCTAATTTATTTTATTTTATTTTTTGTAGATGCTAGGCTGGTCTTGAACTCCTGGGCTCAAGCAATCCTCACACTTTGACCCCCTAAAATGCTGGGAATACAGGTTTGAGCCACCAAACCTAGCCAAGAAAATTTAAAAAGGAAAAGAAAGAAAGAAAGAAAATCAAGGGCCAGATTGAACTGGACAAAATATCCACCTACCAGGAGAAAGAAGGAAAAACTGGACATTTTTCTGCCACAATTCCCACAGTTGATTTGCTGAGAATTCATCCCCCCTCTAAAGCACAGTGTGATTCTCTTTCCCTTCAACCTTCATGCCACTGGAAAATTTTAAATTATTCAAGACACTGAAGGTTTGTTATCTGCTGGAAGGCTGCGATGTAATTGCACAGTATCATTTAAAGAGCTCTCTGTCTATGTGGACCACCTTGTTTCTGAATACCTGTTCCTGCATAGAGCAGGAAGATGTGTATTTATTTTTCAGCGGTGGTTTATAACTGCCGGAGATCAATCCCATTATTCTTCCGCCACGGCCCAAGCCCCAAAATAGATGGCTGGTGATGCACAGAGCATTGAAATCATTTGTATATCATCAGCCGTTGTTTCTCTTCTGTTGTTTGCATTTGGATGGACAGCCGTGTGTTTGGGGGATTTTGTTTTTATTACAGCCTTTGGTCACATTGTCCATCTGTAATACTATCTTAGATATTAATCATCCCAATCAGAGAATGCCCTTTCAAATATTATATCACCTCCAAGTTGTGCTATTCACACCATGTTAGTCATAAAGATATAAATGCCAGCTCTTGTTTTATTCGTTCTCTTGACACCTGTTTTTATAGAGAGGTATTCTTTCCCAGGGTTTGTCACCAGGGATAAGAGAGAATATCTTTGTGTAGGGGGGATGGGGAAGATTATTTTTTCCTCCATAAATACCTCGTCAATTCAGTGGCATTGCAAAGTAAAAAGTTTGTTGAGTGACTTTTCCAGGTACGGGTATGAGAACAAGGAGACCAGCTTTGGTTCCAGCCCTGCCGGTAATTAAATAGGCTTGTGACCTTGAGCTAGTGATGTCACCTCCTTGTGCTTTAGTGTCGGCATCTAGGAAGCATACAGGACTTCTAAGATTGCATCAAGCTTTACACCCCAGAACTCTAGATGATTTTCCTCATTTCTTCCCCAGAGTTTGAGTGTTACGGTGTGATGCCTTTCAGTTGTCTTTACAAACATCAGTTATTTAAGGTACGCTGCCCTCGAGAATTCTTGGGGCCGGGAAAGTATTTGCCCTTGCACAGAATGACCCACCTGCTCCATTTTCAGAAGTCCAAGATGGGTATTTATATATTTTTTCTAAATCTTCTCCCTCACCACATGACTGTTGGATGACGTTTACTTCTTGTCACCTCCAGTGCGTCTGTCCCTGCGAGCCTTTTTCCTTTTCTAATTTGTTATTTCACATCCACTTTGGGATAAGAAATCTGGTTATGAAAGGTTTTTGAATTTTATCTAAGGTAGGGGTTAAATAGATCCCAAGTGGATGACTCAGGCTCTCACCTGTGATGAGACTTCATGAGCCACAGATGGCAAAGCCTTCTGAATGACAGTAATCAGGGAGGGCTTCCTAGAAGAGGTGAGGTGTCATTGCCTAGTCGAGGAGGTTGCCTGGACTCAGTGACCAGCAGAAGCGGGAGGCTAAAAACTAGAGACTGGATGATCTGTCAACAGCCCTGAATAGTGACTGTTTGGAGGCTGTACCTCCCAAGTTACTGTCCTCTGGCCTCCTCTGGGAGCCAGGGGATCATTTCCTGGTTCCCAAGGGGACACATAATATGACGAAGGGTTCCAGGTAGAAAGTGCAGTATGAAAGATGTAATTTAGATTCTGAAATATCAGAATTTCCAGACATTGAAGTTAATTCATTATGTCAGTGTTAACGGGCCAGTGGGAACAGACCAAAATCAGAGCTGATGCCAACACAGGGTCTCTGGTCACTGTCAGTCACGGACGATCCATAAGCCACGTCCCTCCTGAATTCCTAGAGCTGTGTTGTCCAGCACTGTAGCCACCAGCCACATGTGGCTGTTTACATTTAAATGAACTAAAACTCAGTAAAGTTAAAAATTTAGTTCCTCAGTCATACAGGCCACATTTCACATTTCACATGCCATGTGTAGCTGAGGCAGCACAGATATAGAACATCACGGAAGATTCTACGGGACAGCACTACCCTAGAGAGACAAATGCAAAATACGTGAAGCAGCAGCTGGCATTTAGCCCTGCAGAGCTGGGGGCACTGGGAGGGGTGAGGGCAGTGGCAAGGAAGAGCAGGACTCGCTGTGCGTTTCAGTGTGACTGGGGCCCCACCCTCGATCCTGAGGCCACAATGCCAGCTCCAATGTCCATTACAACCGGTGCAGAGAGAGAAACTCACTCCAACTCTGCTGGTGGGGGTAGAAATTGACAGGCCAGTTTGGCTGGATGTGTCAGAACTCCTTAAGCACGAATGTGTCCTTTGATCTAACAATTCCATTGCTAGAAATTTTTCTAAGGAAACAATTGAAGATAAGTCAATAGTTGTATGTACATGGCTGTGCACTGCAGTGTGGTTTGTAATAGCAGAAACCGATAGAAACAGCTGGCAGGGCGCTGGTGAAAGTTAACCAGCTGGAGTGAAGGTGAGGAGCCCTGGTTTGTAGTATTTGCTGATTTCTGTGGTATAAAAACTCTCCTCGGTTGATTTCAAGCTACCAATGGAACCAAGCTGAGAAGAGATAATCCACGGTTGCCTTTCATGAGCCTATACCTGTCCCGTGCCTGCACACCACTGGGACAGCCTCAATGTCCGCAAAGAAGAGACTGCTTAAAGAAATTGTGGAAGCCGCTAAAAATATGCTGCAAGCCAATGGTTCTTAAGTGTGCATCACAACTGCCAGGAGGGCTCTTTCAAACCTAGCCTGCTGTGTCCCCCCTTAGAATCTTTGATTTAGGAGGTCAAGTCTGGCTGAGAATTGGATTTCTCACAAGTTTCCAGGAAACACTGATCCTGTGGGCCCACAGTCCACACTTGGAGAACTACTCTTGTGGAGGGAAATCTGGTGACAGAATTATTACCAACAAGATCCCATTTGTGAGGATGGATGAATGGACGGATGGATGGATGGATGGATGGATGGATGGATGGATGGATGATAATAATAATAATGGCTACATTGTTGAGTTCTTACCATGTGGCAAGTGCTATGCTGAGCCTTTAATGTGCATTTTTTACTCCTAACTACCATCCTGTATTAGTGCCTTCTTGCTATTAAGGAATGCCTGAGGCTGTGTCACTTATCAAGAGGAGAGGTTCATTCGGCTTCTGGTTCCATGTGGTGTCCGCTTCTGGTGAATCCTCAGAAAGCTTACAATCATGCGGAGAGGGAGCAGGTGTGTCACATGGCGAGAGAGGCAGCAAGAGAGGGACCAGGATATTTTAAACAACAATCTTGTTTGAAATAGTAGAGTGAGAACTCACCCCTTATCAGAGGGAGGGCACCAAGCCCTTCAGGAGGGATCTACCCTCGGACCCGAGCACCTCCCGCTAGGCCCCTCCACCTCCAACACTGGGGACCAGATTTCAACATGCGATGTGGAGGAGACAACATCCAAACTTCATCACACTCTGTAAACAAAGTAATCATCCCCATTTTACACACAAGGAAACAGGCTGGGAGAAGTGAGGAATCTTCTCTCACACGTCTGGTGGGAAGTGAGCCTGGAGTTTGAGTTTGCAGCTGACCCCAGGGCTTGTCCTCAGACCACTCGCACATCGTGTTGCCTGTGTCCACTCCCCTGTGGCAACACAACATGGAAACATGGCCAAATAGCCACGGTGATTTCTAGGGGTGGAATCACAGGAGTTGTCTGCATTTTGCTGTGTGCTTTTATGTTTTTTCCAGTTTTTCTACCGTGTGATATTTTTGTAATCAGCTAAAGCATCCAACATAGTAAACCTTATAAACAGGAAAGGCATTGCAGCCCTGGTCCACTGTCCACACGCCTTGCCTTTGGCATCCTTTGGTTTGAGCAGCCTCTGTGCCTCTGTAATCCAGCCCAGCTGGGCTCTGCTTGGCCACTAGCATCTGTTCGCCACTTTAAAGCTTATGGAGTATTCACTCTGGGTAAACTGCCGACCCCCACACAGTCCTAAGTGTTAGGCCATCTGCCCGCTTCCACCTTAGAGATGAGGCAGCTGAGGCTTCAGCAAGGTGAAAGGATGTGCCCGAGGTTCCACACCTAAGTAGAGTGGTGTTGCCTTCACTTATAATTCATTTGTTTTCTGGCCCTTGCTCCTAGATCACGGTGTCATTCAGTAGCTACCATTTACTGAGCACCTACTTTGTGCTGGGTATTTTACTTACATTACTGCATTTTAACTTCACAAAAGGGAGATATCATCATCTTTTTAGAGATGAAAATGAGATTCAGAGAGGCTGTGGCATGCACAAGGTTGCACAGCCAGTTTTGTGACTCCTAAGCCCATTGATTCATTTGGAGAACATTTTAAAAACATGCATTCTGAGCTGGACATGGTGACTCACACCTGTAATCCCAGAACTTTGGGAGGCCAGGGCAGGAGGATTGCGTGAGGCCAGGAGTTCGAGACTAGCCTGGACAACATAGCAAGACTCCACCTCTACAAAAAGTTTAAAAAAGAGCAGGGCCGGTGGTGCATGCCTGTAATCCCAGCAACTCAGAAGGCTGAGGCGGGAAGACTGCTTGAGCCTAGGAGTGCTAGGCTGCAGAGAGCTGTGATCGTACCACTGCACTCCAGCCTAGATGACAGAACACCCTGTCTCTTAAAAAAAAAAAAAAATGAACCCACCACTCTATATCTGTTCACCAGAGACCTGAATTTTTGACATTGGCCGTTCCTGGCCTGACTCTGAACCCAGCACCCTGACTTGGCCCCAGGGACTGTTCCCAGGTAGGACTCACAGTGAAAGGTTCACTCTGCTAACCAGGCTCAGACCATTCTTCCACACCCTGGACGCAGCTGCTCTAGTCGGAATGACTGTAAATGCCGACAGTCCCTCCCCAGGCATCTAGTTTGGGATTTCCTCTCAGGAGCCTGGCCTTGGATGGAGTACTAACTGTGTCTCAGGCATGGTGCTGAGTGAGTCACACTCACGCCTTGTCTTTCTTTACTGCAGCTCTGCGAGGTGGGTGTAGTATCATCCTCATTTGCCCATGAAAGCCCTGTGGCTGGGAGAGGTTAAGTGACTTGCCCAGGATCACACAGCGAGGGAGTGGGAGCTGGGTGCTTCCTGGGCAGGGTAGGCCATGGGTGCTTGCCACCTCTCTCTGCCCTCTGGCTGCCTCCCGCAGGGGCCTTGCCTAGCCATCAGGCAGAGAAGAACTGCCTCGGACCATCTCTGTCGTGTGCCATTTTCTAATTTGCCAGTTGCATGTTTGTTCATGCAGAGACCTGGTTAGCAGCACATAATGCTATGAAGCCTTTTAAACTCTTAGTGTTGATCAGGGAAAGCCCACACTGAGTGGCAGAGATGCCGGCAAGTGTGCAAGTGTGCAGTTTGGCAGGACCTGGCCAAACTGAGGAGGGTGAGCCCTGCCGAGTGCCTGAACGTTTTCATGCAGCTGCTTAGGAAATTATGTGCACTTTTGGCTTAAGACACGTTTGATCACCCTCCAGTCTTGCATCTGTTCATGTCACAAGGCCCCCAACTCAGGCAAACAAAAATGTAAACTTTTTACATGGAATGGAATTTCCTTCTGCCTCAAGCTCTGTGTCTTCTGAAGGTGCCGCCTGGATCCAGGGATCCTCCCAGCTCTGGCTTCTCCCCACTCTGCTCTGATGAGCGCTCGCTCCCAAGCCCTGGTGTTTACCGCTCTGGGTGGGAATGGGGGCCCAGAGTCCCAGAGGCTCACCTAGCAGGTGCTCTTCCACGTACGTGGGTTGCTTGTGGTAGGACCTTGGCCTCCACCGAGAGTTTTTTCTGATGTTGGTTCTGGCGTCAACCTCCAGGACAGTGAGGTCAAGGTGCTGTCTTTGTTTTGGGAGGGTGAAAGTAGATACTGAAGCAGCAGCTGTGAGTGAAAACAGTTTGCAATGACATCCCCCCTCCCCTGCCACGGAACAGCCTTTTCAATATTATCCCACCATCCCCGATTTGATCGCTGACCACACCCTGGCCAAGGCTCTCGCAGGGGAACACGCTACCCCACCCAGGGTGGCCGAGCAGGCTGCAGAGAGGGCGTTCCCACTCAGCAGCACCTGCCTAGAGAGCGGTCAGCTCCAGGGAGTTCGGCACAACGGGAAGCCCTCCCTCAGGAGTGTTGGGTGGGAGGGAAGGCTGGACCCTGGGCTAGGTGGTCTCTGTCTTTCCCAGCTTCCAGAAATCTCTGCCGAGCCCCTGCTGCGCACCAGGCAGGGGAATAAACACCAGGCAGGGGAGTTCAGAGAGAAGAGAGGTCCGTTCCCACTCACCCCATCCTCCACAAACTCCTGCTCACCCTGTGGACCAAGCCCAAGAGTCTCCTCCTCTGTGATGCTTCCCCAGCTTTGGGTCCTCAGACGGGGAGCATCCTGACCTCCCCTGTCCCCTCCCCAAACTCCCCAGTCCTCCCATGCTGACTCCACCGCTCAACCCTACCTTTCTTGAGGACATGGACCACGACTTAGTTACACCTGTGTCCTAAGTATACATTGCGATGCCAGACACACAGCAACATCACTAGGTGTTTGTTGAATTAATGAGTGGATAGAGGCATGCCTTTGAGTGCTAGAAGCACAACCCACACACCCTGTATTCTAACCCCCCATTCTCTGTCCTTATGGTATTGAGATGTTACGGGTTGGGATGTATCACGAGTAATCTTGTTCTTGCCAACGCCTAAAGTACCAGTGTTTGTGAATGACTTCTCTTACAAGTTAGATCTTATGGACTGTTGCTGTTTGTCTTACTCAAGCCCGTGTCCTCTAGAAAGTAAAGCCTACACAATGATTAAGTCTCTGACGGTTTTTATTTGGGGGTGTGAACCCAAGACAGTGACAATTAGGATAAAAAGGGAAACTGAGGCAAGAAAGCATGAGAGGTAGCGGCCGGGCATGGTGGCTCATGCTTGTAATCCCATCACTTTGGGAGGCCGAAGTAGCCTGGGAATTCGAGACTTCGGAGTTTGAGACCAGCCTGGGCAACACAGCAAGACTTTGTGTCTACAAAAAATAAAAAAAATTAGCCAGTAATGGTGACATCTGCCACTACTTGGGAGGCTGAGGCAAAAGAATCACCTGAGCCCAGGAAGTCGAGGCTGCAGTGAGCTGTGATCGTGCCACTGTACTCCAGCCTGGGCAATAGAGTGAGACCCCCAACTCAGGAAGGAAAGAAAGGAGGGAGGGAGGGAAGATGGGAGGGTGAGAGGCAATGATTACAGCAGCTTGGACACAGAGTAACTTGGACACCCACACTGTGCCCTCAGCTGGAGGAGTGGCACCTCGAGTAATCCATAGACCGAGGAGGAAAGGACATCTTTCTGCCTGGTCCTTCTCGTCTGTTTCTCATTGGTCAGAGTTCAAGCTACCTTCCCGGTTGTGTCATTCAGCCCCATGGTGGCTGTTCAGAGAGCCAGATCCCACACCCATGTGTGGTGTGTGGCCTTTCATCTAAGTCTCCCTGTGACCTGATTCAGATGGAATGCCAGGGCTCGGGGGAGGTGGGGAAAGGAGATAGTTAAGGACAGCGGAGAAGCACTCGGCTTTGTGTCCTTACGTAATGACACACATTTGCTGTGTCCTGTGCTCTCCTGAGTGGGAGAAAGAGAGGTAACATTACAGCTCTCAGAGCTCTGGGCGTGGACATGGTGCGTAACCTTGGGGATAGCCATGTGATCCTGTCACCTCATGGACGTCATCGATGTGTGCTGTTGTCAAAGCTCGAAGCCCATCTGATATGTTGGATATATTGTCTTTGCTTACCTAAGTCTCGTCGCCCCAGCCAGCCTGTCAAGCTGTTGCGGTACCGTGAGTGGATTGCGCTGAATTGTGACATCCACGTAACAGATGTCAGGCACTCCTTGCACACTTGCTGTCTGTCTCGCATGCTGCAGGGTTGGGTGGGACGAGCGAGGGGTGGGTGCTGCTGTAGGGCGGGGCCTAGGGTCTGCCCTCCAAGGGCCAGGCCTGACGCTGCCAGGAGACCAAGGCACAGAGTCCTACCTGCCTGTCCACCCTCACTCCAACCTGTCCCACCCTGTTATATCATTCCTTTCACGGCCAAATGCACGCCTCCTGACAGTCATCCCGCCTTCAAGACCAGGGTGGCCAGGCCCTCCCTCTGGGTGAGGCTTCCCTGGAGGTCCTGAAGCTTGAATGGTCACCCCACAAGCAAGCTGTGGAAGAGCCAGGCCCAGGCCCTGTAGGCATGGGGCATGCCTTAGAGCTCGTTGGTGACATGAGTACTCCCCAAAGACAAAACGTTGGGGGAAGCATCTACAATTGTACGTCAGAGAGAGAAGTGACTTTTTTGATACCCTTAACTTTTTTTTTTGCAAGACTCTAATGCCCTCACTACTCTTCTTCCCATGAGCAAGTCGGTTTGCTCCCATTTTGCAGATGAGGCATCTGCAATGCTGAGGCTAACTAACAACGCACCAGCCTGCCTCCTAGCATAACCCCCATTTCCATTCTCACCACAGTCCAGTGGATTTCTTAGACGTGAGTCCATGTAGCCCAGAAGGGGCACGTGAGCAGCCTGGGTCACATGGCAAGCTTGAGGCAAGATTCATTCAGGCCTGGAAGCAGGGGTCCACACCAGGGCACATCCCCACCTCCTAGCCCGTCCCTCCCCCGGGTCCGAGAGCCAGTGCCTGGGTACTGCTGTCAGACACTCGGCTCCCGGGCGCAAGAAGCCTTCATTTCCTAAAAGCCTCTGTTCTAGAATTTAGAATTGTATTATTTCATCTTCCGGCGGGATCAGAAAGGTGTCTCCAGCTAAGGAGATTACGTCTGTGATTATAGCCTGCCAACACCATCACATCCACTTCATGTGTGCTGAAGACTCTTTGGTGCACATCTCTGGGGTGATACCAGGATTCAGCTTGGAGACTTCTGGACCCCTGACTTTTGTCTTCCCATCTGTGTGTGAGAGGAAACATCCAGGGAGCTCTTGGAAGTGGATGCTTATTTGGGAGACAGCCAGGAGGTGGGATGGACAGGGACACTGAGGAATGGGGCCGGCAGCAGAAAAGGCTGTGGGTGGGGTTGGGGGCGGGAACCCAAGTCTTCAACCCTGCCTGCCACAGACTTGCTGGCAGCCTAGGAAGCCCTGCCCTCTTGGGTCGTGGCTTCACCATCTGTGATGTGGAGAGAATGACCACATCTGAGTTTTTCCAGTTTTTTTCTTTTTTTCAACAGTGAAAACTATTTTCAAAAGAAGTCTTGCCAAGAGCCTGATGTCGAAAGCGTCTGAAGGGTGGCTGCTCTCTTGAGGTGGGAGAAGGGGTCCCAGGAAGCCTGGACTGTACTCCAGGCTCTGGGCATGGAGTGTGCAGACCAGACTCCCATGGCTTCTGAGGTCCCTTCTGAGGCCTGTGGGAGAAGGGACCCACAGGGCAGGACCCAGACAAGGTGGCGAGAGCGGCTAAGCCACAAGGCCCATGGGTTTCGAGGGACCCGTTGTCGTGCCTCAACCAGTGTTTCTCAGGTGATGGTTCAGTGGGCCCCAGTGTTACATACAAATCTTTTCATTTCGACTTTTGGTCTCGTAAAAAATTATTTTACCAACTGTAAAAACACTTCTCTTTGCAGTGAACATTCACAACGAAAAGACAGAAACCTTGGTTTCTTTGGTTAGTGTTTCTTAGATTAATCTTTGGGTGTGTTTATGGAAGAGGCCACGGTATTTTCTTCCTTTTAAAGGGGACTGTTCATTACTTACATTTGGGAAACAATGACTCAGAAAAATTTGCAAGTGAGCACATTTTGGTCTGGAGGAGAGCTTGGTGTGAGAGAGCTTCTTGAGAATCACGGTGTGTAGAGATGGTTCCAGTGTAGGGAAGTGCAAGAGAATGTACATCGGGTCCCATTCCCACACGGCAGAAAAGCCAAGCAAGGCACCTCTCACCAAGATGTCTGTGTATCTATTTTCTTAATACTTGGAAGAGTATGTATGTCTATTAAAGTGTTCATCATGGTCTGGGTGACTTTTCTTGTCTTCCTTTTTCCAATCCATTGACTTCCTTTGGTCTAGAAGAACCCCATTTGGTGAATGACTTCTCCTTTGCTCTAGGTCATTTCTGGCTTTGAAGAGTTTGTGTTCCTTTCAAGGTGTTGGAGACAGCCCCAAAGACCTTCTTATTTGGGCTTCAAAATTATTATTAAAGCCTGGTTGAGTTGCCAGTACGAGAACTCCCACGAAAACCTGGTTCTGTGGTTCTCCCGAGATCATCTCTCGGCCCACAACCCACAAGACCCCAGTTGGGTTTGCAGGTGTTCACGTGGCCTGTGGCCTGCACATCCCTGAGCTGTCGGCCCCCCTTGGGCTCTTGAGACCCCCGGCCCTCCAATCTGGGGGCCCCTTCGGCACCCCATGGGGATTGTTTCCCATGTGAGCTGAGGTGGGGATTTGGCTTACCCAGCATGCTCCGAAATTCCTCCATGGGCAGGGTTTGGGGAAGACATTTGAGCTGGAAGAGAAGGCGTTGAGACCCCGTTTGCCCAACACTTTGCAAAGGATGAAGGGAGAAAATGCCCAGAGTGTTGGGTGGAGCCTCTTCTGACTGTGTCCTTGTTAATTACTGAACATTAGATGACAGACAGCAACGAGGCGTTGATACCTCTTCCAGACAGTTCACATTTCTGAAAAGGCCAAATGGAAAACAGTCTTTACCATTTTTCTTCCTAAATGAAGCTCCTGGAACACTGGGATGGAGTTGTGTGGGGGGCAGGGGCCATGTCTGGTTTCGGTGAAGTAGGAGGAATGGGGTTTGAAGTGTTCTGCAGGAGAGGTGGTGTCTCTAGGAAATGTCCACTGGGGAGGTAGGGTCTTCCTGGGGGCTCCAAGGCTGATACCACTTTTCCTGGCTTGGAGTAACAGCAGCAATAACTGGAGTAACTGTGACCTACAAGTACTGATGCTCAGTCTATCTCAGCCACTGGGCTTGCTGAGCCCTCTGCGTATACCATCCTGATCGACCTGACACCCTATAGTGGAGGGTTCTAGTATCATCTCCCCTTTGCAGATGAGGAAACTGGGATTCGAAAAATGGAAGTAACTTGGCAGAGCTGGTCTGTAGAAAAGGTAGACATTTCACCTAAGTAGGCCTGATATTAGAGCCTCACTTTTTTTTTTTTGAGTTGGAGTCTCACTCTGTCGCCCAGTGCAGTGGCACACTCACGGTCACCCCAGTGTTGGCCTGCTGGGCTCCGGCGATCCTTCCACCTAGCCTTCCAAGTAGCTGGAACTACAGGCACATGCTACCACACCTGGATAAGTTTTTTTAAATTTATTTATTGTAGAGATGAGGTCTCACCATGTTGCCCAGGCCAGTCTCAAACCCACGGGCTCAGGCAATCCTCTCACCTCAGCCTCCCAAAATGCTGGGATTACAGGCTTCAGCTATTGCGCCCCACCAGAGCCTCGCTCTTAAACACTGTGCTGTGCTCCCACTACCACCATGTGCCCCCTTTCTTTTATTTGCTTATTTTTTTGAGGCAGGGTCTCACCGTGTCACGCAGACTGGAATACAGTGGTGCAATCATAGCTCAGTTCAGTGTCAAACTTCTGGGCATAAGCAATCCTCCTGCCTCAGCCTCCCAAGTAGCTGGAACTATAGGCACTTGCTACCACACGTGGCTAATTTTTTGATTTTTTGTAGAGACAGGGCCTTGCTTTGTTGCCTAGCTGGTCTTTAACTCCGGGGCTCAACGATCCTCCTGCCTCAGCCTCCCAAAGCACTGGGATTTCAGGCGTGAGCCAATGCCCCCCTTTCATTTTCCCAACTGCTAGTAGTGGTGATGTCCCTACTCTGCATCCTTAAGCACTGTCATGGGAATATCCTGCCTGGCAAATAGGAAAGATCTTACTATCCCATTTAACAGATAAGGCACTGAGACCCAGAGGGGGAGAATGACATGTGAAGTCACATGGCTAGTCCTCATCCTGATTGTCCAGAGAATTCTCAGGACAATTTTCCCAATTCTCCCCACTGATTGTGGCCATCCCCGCCCCCCCCAAACAGCCACAGTTCTTCAGAATGTGTTTTCACAAACCTCAGCCTCATTCAATGTGCCTTTGCCAGAGTTTTGTGTTGTTTTTTCCCCCTGTTTTCTGTGTGCGTGCGTGTGAGCCATGCCACAAGAGCCTTATTAATCATTCGGAGTTGAAGGTTACTAAGAAAAATATGCCAGAGTGTGACAGGCCATTAGTATTTGTGTTGTAAGGAAACCAGTAATCATCTTAATTGGTGCACACTTTGGAGCAGAGCGGGCTCTCCTCTGAAGCGCTGTCCCTTCCTTCGTGTGTACCCTTGACGTTGTGGTGAATGCACCTTCCTGACCACCTCGGGACACAGGCAGCTCTGACCACATTTCGCCCCTGAAATCTGGGCTGTCCCAGTCAAACAAGCCCTCTTCACTCAGACCAGCTGGGCAGGAGTGTTTGACCCTGGAGAGATGTGTGTTGTGGTCATGCAGCCTGTCTCTGGCCCTGGGGAATTCTGCCCCGCCCCAAGGTTTTGGTGGTGACCAGACACGCCTCCTAAAACACAGGTTGCCCTGGAGGCCCTGGGGAAAGTGGAGCCAGCCTGCATGATCCCTTCTCCCCAGCCCTCAGTTGTTGTGACCTTCATCCAAATCCTAACTGGGTTGTTTCTTTAGAAAAAGAAAACACTTCCCTTTTAAAGCCTTGCTAGTCTTATGTCCTTTCTGTCCTTTCCCCACCCCCTCCAGAGAGTTTTGTTTGTTTGTTTGTTTTTTTGAGTCGGAGTCTCACTCTGTCACCCAGACTGGAGTGCAGTGGCACACTCCCAGCCACCGCAGCCTCGACCTGCTGGGATCCGGTGATCCTTCCACCTCAGCCTTCCAAGTAGCCGGAACTACAGGAGCACCTACCACGTCTGGCTAATTTTTGATTTATTGTAGAGACGAGGTCTCGCCAAGTTGCCTGGTTGGGTCTCGAACCCGCGGGCTCAGGCAATTCACTGGTCTCGGTACAGAGATTCTTAGGGTGCAGAGCATAGCTCTCTCTTTGAGAGGAGCCATTCTTTTGCATGTCACCTCAAGCCAGGATTTCGTCTGACTCTATCTAGTTTATATTATGAACAGTAGTTGTTTTTTCTAAATATTGTATCATATCAAATATGCCATTTAAAATATGCCCTCTCTCTTCACTCCACCCCACATCTCTTCCCAAGAGTCTCACCATTCAAAACAGGAACTGCTGGTGGGGCTAAAATTAGGGAAGCCACCTCAGAGGGCAATTTGGAAGTATCCAGAAAGATTTAATGTGCCTGTTCTGTAGTGCAGGAATCCCACTTCTCAGGGTCTGTCCTAGAGAAATACCCACGGTTTATACCATGAGCACGTATAAGAATGCTCACTGTGACACCAATAGTAATAGTACCAATTTAGAAACGACCTACCTAGTCCTTAGTAGGGGGAGGGGAATAAGCTGTGGCATCTCTAACATAGACTACGATGCAGCGACTGAAAACACACTGGAACCTGCATAAGTAGAGCTCTAAGATGTGTTATACGGTGAAAGAAAAAACAAATTGCAGAACCACTTAGGTAAGCACAGCACAGAACAAAATCGAT
>CAUYQG010291129.1:0-16821 GCA_963574415.1 Tarsius wallacei
GCGCGCGCCTGTAGTTCCAGCTACTTGGAAGGCTGAGGCGGAAGGATCGCCGGAGCCCAGCAGGTCGAGGCTGCGGTGGCCGGGAGCGGCCACTGCACTCCAGTCTGGGCGACGGAGTGAGACTCCAACTCAAAAAACAAAAACAAAAACAAAAAAAAAGATTGAATGCTTTGTGGTTGAAATAATATAAATATGGTATTAATTAATTTTAAGTGATAGAAACTAAACCATTCAAAATAAGTCATACTAATGTAGTCATGCACCACATAAAGTTGTTTTAATCAAAGATGAACTACATACATGAAGGTGGTCTCATACGATTAAAATGGAGCTGACAAATTCTTATCACCTAGTAACTTCACAATGCAAAGCATTATCTTTTCTATGTTAGATATGTAAATACTGTTGTATTACAATTGCCTATAGTATTCAGTACAGTAACACTGTACAGATTTGTAGCCCAGAAACAACTGGCTAGACCATACAGCCTAAGTGTGTGGTAGGCTATACCATCTATGTGTAAGTTCACTCTCTGACGTTCACACAAAGGTGAAATCACCTAGTGATACATTTCATAGACTATATTCCTGTTAAGTGAGTCCAAACTGTAAAACATTTTAAACTGAAGTTTTTTTAAAAAGAAGTCAATATTAACTAAGAAGAATTGATTATATTTAGAAATTTAAAAAACCTAAAAAGAATACCATTTGAGTATTGACTTTTTAAAACTGTTTTTTATTAATTATTTGTTTATTACCTGTTCCCCATGAAGCAAAATTCTCTACCCAGTTTTTTTTCTGGTTGTTTGATTCTAACTCTGTATATGAATATCCCTCTTGAAACAGACAGGAACCAGTCAAATTGCATGATATAGCCTTTCTTCTTTCATTTTTTTCCCTCCAAATGGTAATCTCAATTTTATCCATTCCAGTACCAGAATGTCTTTGTTTATTTAGGAAAAGACATCATTACTATATTGTGATTGTCCTTCCAATTATTTGAGGAGGCTAAGATGGGCAGTGAGAAGAAAAGAGAGCAAGTATGATCAAATTCAGGAAATCAAAAGGATGTATTTTGTTTTCTGATAGTGTTAATTATGCAAATATAAAATAAAAGTAAAACATAAAAACAAAACCCAAAGTAAATGGATAATGGTTCCTTTTGTGGAAAGTTTCAAATCATATTCTTCATTAGTATATTTTAGTTAGGAGAGTAGCTTATATTTATTTTGGAAATAACTATTCGTGAATATCGGCTCAGTAGTGTGGCTTTATAGTAAGTTAGTTAGATTTAGTTCTGATGGCAAACTAATTTTACAGTAAGTTTTGAAATCTTAATAGTGGTAAATTATTATATAAACTAAATCTTGTTCCTTTTCAAGTATTTTTTGGCTAATGTTGGTACTTGACTTTCTACATAAATTGCAGAAGTTGCTTACCAATTTCTATTTTAAAATCCTTCTTTTATTTAATTAAAGTTTGTTTAAAGTCTATAGTTTGATTCGGGAGGTAGATACATTAACTATATTTAGGTACACTCTAATTTTTTCCTAAATGTTTTCTAGTTTTCAGTACACAGATCTTGCACATTCTTAATTAAATTTATTTGTAGACATTTTGGATTTTTTGAACTATTGAAGATATATATATATATATATATATATATATATTCTAATTGTAATATATGTTGCTGTACAAAACATAAATATGATTCTTTGTATATTAAACATGTATCCTGTTACCTTGATAAATTCGCTCAATTATAGTAAGTCTTAATATTTCTTAAAATTTTCTACAAAGGAAATCTTGTTACCTAGGAATAGAAACACTCCAAATACTTCATTTTTAACATTTATTTATTTTATTTCATTTTTTAACATTATTTCATAAACTGGAACCTCTTGGAAGTAATGAATAAAAATTCTGGAAATAGAAATCTAGTTTAATTTCTATTCTTAGAGATAAATTGGTTGTTTTCTCTTACAGAGAAGTAGGCCACTAGGGATAACATTGGCTGTAGGTTTTTCAAAAATTCCATTTGTTACCGTGAGGAAGTTCCCTTGATTCTTATTTTGTAAAGTTTTTTAAAAAATATAAAATTGGCATGGAATTTTCTTAAATTTTTTTTTCTATATGATAAAGTAATCATATAGCTTATCTCCAATATTCTATTAACTTGGTGAATTGCATTCATTGATTTTAAAATTGTGAATGAGTTTCTATATTTTATATGCTATTAGATTTTATTTTATAATACTTGCTAGGAATGTTCATATTTGTGTTAATAATAAATAATAGGCAGTGATATTAATTTTTGTTAGATTTAAATATCAGAATTTCTATAGCTTCATATAATGAGCAGAACACAATTATTTATTTTTTTTAACATCTGAGCCTGGTGCTTTAATTCTAGTATTGATAAATTCAGTTCCTTGAATGGATACATAACTATTAAGACACTCTTTTATCTGCTATGTCAGGCTTTCAAAATTTTTCTTCATTTTTAGTTTTAAAATATATCACGTTTTAAATAATATTTATTTTTATATACGTTTTGAGTCTGACATTTTTTCAAAAAACTACAACTGTATTTTTTTAATTTGATATCTCGTACCTTTCGTATCAGTCCCATCACAAAACTGTCACTAAAAAATTACAGGAAAATAAATAAGCACTTTCAAATAGCACAAATCAATTGAAAATGAAAGTGCTTATTTATTTTCCTCTAATTTTTGAATTTTACCTTTTCATATTATTAATTTTGAATTATTTCCAATTTTACCAGATTAAATAGTATATCTTTTTTGCAAAAATACTAAAATGTATTATATAATCCAACACATAGTCTACCTTGCTGAGGGTTTTATGTACACACACACAAAAGTGTATTTTGTTGCTGTTGCTTGTAGTTATCTATGAATGTTAAGTAAACCAGTCTGTATGATAGTGTTTAGATTTTATATATCTTTATTAATATATTCAATTTGTCAATGAACTATCAGAAACAGGTACTATAGTTTTCAACTTTTGTAGATTTGACTATTCTTTGCCTTAGTTCTGACATATTTAAGTTATATAGTTTGCAGTTCCGGTAACGAGTATTTAAGATTGTTATGTCTTCCTGATTAATTAAATTACTAATCCTTATAAATACCACTGTAAACGTTTTTCTATCTCTTATAACAGCTCCTGTTTTGAATTCTATTTTTGCTTTTATTTATGCTCACAATTTGCTTGACATATCTTTTCACACCCTTTTTTTTCAACTTCTCTGTACTTTTATTTTTGAAGCTCAATCCTGTAGCAAGTATATAGTTGGATCTACCTTTTCTTTTTAACTTTTCTATTTTAATTTTCACATTTTTTCATTTTTATTCTTTCATGATTTTTTATTATATATGCATTTTGAATATTATAATAAAATCTTTGAGTGTATAATGTTGCTCTTTCTTCTAAAAACCTTAAATTTGGTTCTGGGAGACAATTTATGGGCTAATTTCTTTGCTCTTTTCTAAACTTTTAAAAACTTTATAAGTATGGTCTAGAGCAATACTTACTCTTGGAATACAATGGCTCTTCACAAAAGTGTGGCCTTCCTCGTGTGTAGTTGAAGCTTTGTGAATATTCAGTGTAGTCGCTCCACACTGACTTGGTAGAACTCCTGTATCATCAAGTGCTGCACGACTTCTAGAATCTCGTTTTTGCTCCTTCCTCCAGGGCCCATAAATTGCTAACTTCTATAGACCAAATTAAAGGAACAGAAAACAAAATATATTTTTATGTGTTTTTTTTTTAATTGAAGCCATACTGATCATGGTTTAATTTCCAGGTAGACATTTTTGAGAAGTCAATTAGTGATATAAATGCAAATTACAGTGACTTTTTCATCTCCAAAATATAAAACTTTAGTCACTTTTTAAAAAAACAGGTATGTGAGGCACAAGTGAAGATTAACTACATACGCAGACTTCAGGCAGGTGAAGTTTGGGCTTCTAACTGGCCCTCACTCTTCTGATAGTCTGCCAGGTGCTTTTAAAATTGTCACATGGCCCCCATCCTCCTTCCTCCCTCCCTCCCTCCCTTTCCTAGCAGTGCCCAGTGACTGTTGATCCCTCCCCTATACTAATGTGACTAATGTTCAGCAAACGCTTATGAATAAGTGGTATTCAGTTTTTTGTTTATGTGATGGTTCACTTAGTATTATGGTCTCCAACTCCATCCAATTTGCTGCGAAGTCCATGATTTTGTTCTTTATGTCTGGTAAATACCCCTTTGGGTATATGTAACACATTTTCTTTATGTAATCCACTTTCAACAGGCAGTAGGGTTGGTTCTATGTTTTTGTGATTGTCAATAGTGCAGCAATAAACATGCATGTGCAGGTATCTTTTTTGCAGAATGATTTATGTTCCTCCAGGTAAATTCCCAAGGGATGGATTGCAGGATCATATGGAAGGTCAAATTCTAGTTCTTTTAAGAATTGTTACACTGCTTTCCATAGAGTGCAAACTAACCTACACTCCCACTAACAGTGTGGAAGTATTGCCTTTTCTTTGTACCAGTGCCAGTGAGACTGGAGATAGCTAAAGAAAGGCTAGGTAGACAGACAGGGTGGGTCCTCCAGCAACAATGTGGCAAGTAACAATGTAGCAAACTTCCGGGAGGTTTCTCAGGATGATGTACTTGCATTGGTAAACAAGCTCTTTGTGAGTCTATCAAACTAGAGCTTAAGTACTCACTGCTGGAGTAGAGAAAGACCAGTGAGCTTACAACTAGTGCTAGCCAACCCGTCTTGGGGCTATATAAGCACCAGGTTTCAGACTCCAAATTGGAAACCCCTTTGGGTCCCCTCCCTCTATGGAAGCTTTTCTGTCCTCTTACTAAATCCTGCTTTCTCATCTTCCAGCTGTCCATGTCCCTCGTTCTTCCTGGACATGAGACAAGAACCACAACCTGAAGAGCTACAGAAGATCATCATAACTGAAGAGCCATGCACTCCAGAGGCCTGCCAGTGGACGGAGCACGCTGAACCAGGAGAGACGCGGGAAGCAGGCGAGACTCTGAAGCTGAAACACTCCAGGGCTTGCCAGCCCACCAAACCAGCAACACTCTCAGGGCTTGGCTTGCCAGCCCATTAAAACTGACACTTCCAGGGCTAGGCTTACCCTTTCTGGGGATCGACTGGCCGAACCCTCTCGAAGCCCAGGCTGACCTGAAAAATCTGTATCACCAGCATCTGTTGTTTTTTGACTTATTAATGACACTCTCCTTAATAAGTCAAGAGGGGTTCCCTCTTGGTGGATGATATGATTCTATACCTTGAAAACCTTAGGGAGTCTGTCAAAAGCCTCCTCACACTGATAAATTATTTTGGTATAGTCCCAGAATATAAAATCAACCTGCAAAAGATAGTTGCATTTCTATACATCAGCAAGAGGCAGGTGGAAAACCAAATCAACACAGTCTCATTCACAATAGTCACACACACACACACACACACACACACACACACACACACACACACACACACGAAGAAAACAAATGCTTTGGCATCCACCTAACCAGAGAAATGAAAAACTGTTACACTGAGAACTACAAAATGCATCTCAAAGAAATCAAGGATGATACAAACAAATGGAAAAACATTCCACGCTCATGGATTGGAAGAATCAATGTTGTCAAGATGTTCATCCTGCCCAAAGCAATCTACAGATTCAGTGCAATACTCATCAAATTTCCAACATCATTTTTCTCAGACCTGGAAACGACAATACAGAAATTCATATGGGAACAACAACAAAAGAACACGAACAGCCAAAACAATCCTCAGCAAAAGAAACAAAGTGAGAGGCATCATACTTCCAGAATTTAAACTTTACTGTACATGTTATTACAAACAAGTAAAATATGAAATGGGAGAAATAGAAGAAATGAAGAAAAGTAAAAAGAGGTGAAAACATTAAAAAGACAAAGACAGGAAGAGGAAAATGGAAAGAGCTTAAACATAAAGGAAAGAAAAAGTGATTTTAGCTTTTAGGTATTGATTTAGTCTCCAATCATATTAACTAATTCTTCTCCTAAGGATGAAGCTTCAAGTACAGAAAGGAGCAGAGACAAATTGATAATTTGTCTGCAATTATCTGTGAGTTCCTTAAATGATTTGCAATGTGATTAATATACTGTCTCACTTTTAGTAGAGTATCAAGACTTTAAAAATAAATACATATGTGCAGCTGCATTTCTTCTTTATATAGTATGTAATTTATGTTCTAACAACTAAGAAAGATAGACATTATTATCTCTGTTTTTCAGAGAAATAATGTGAAACTCATACATGAAACATAATAAAAGCTTGTAAACAGATTCAAACTTTAGACTCACATCTATTTGTTTTTCAAATCTGATGACTTTCTCAATTCCTGTAACTATTTGCTCTGCTGCTACTATGAATAATTTGCAATCATCTTTATTACCTTCACCTGTTATTTTACATCTATTTTAAATCTTGTAGCATGCATAATTCATTCAATGATAAGTATGTTAGGAAATACATGTAATTAAACATGAAGAGAAAATAAAAATTTCAGACTTTCTCCCAACCTAGAAGCAAACAGGTAAATTTGTAGTAGGTGCTGGGATATATTAAATAGAGAGTGACATGTGACCACAAAGATATATCATTACTAGCAGGCAATGAAGTGACATGGATGAATTCCTAGAGGAAGTAATGTCATTAAAGAATTAAAGATTTAAAAAGCCTTATAAGCCGGGCTCGGTGGCTCAGCCTGTAATTCCGCAACTTGGGAGGCTGAGGTTAGTGGATTGCCTGAGCCCGCGGGTTCAAGACCCGCCTGGGCAACTTGGCGAGATCTCATCTCTACAATAAATAAAAAAAATCAGCCGGGCATGGTAGCGCATGCCTATAATTCCGGCTACTCAGAAGGCTGAGGTGGAAGGATCGCTGGATCCCAGTAGTCTGGGCCACAGAGTGAGACTCCAACTCAAAAAACAAAAACAAAAACAAAAAAATCTTATATATGCATAGAGTTGAGAAGGGTGGGGCAATGGGAAATGACTACATCTCTGGAAAAGCCTGGGAATTGTCCTCATTTCAAGAGAAAACAATAGAAATGTGTATATATTTATAATATTATGTAATGCATATTATATAATTATATATAATGCCAAAATATGATTCTATAACATATATTATGTAATATATTATACAATTGTATATCAATCTAAAAGTATATATATATATGACACATCAGTTGGAAAAAGTGTCTTCTGGAGGTCAAGTTTAGATATGGAGTCAGAGACATTTTAAACAATTGTTCACAAACTTGGGCAAAATTCTATGGGAATTTAAGAAATTTCAAAAGGATTTAAATGAAAGTTTTATAGAAAGAGAATGACTTGATCAGTTTTAAATTTTAGCATGAAGACTGATTTGGAGATGAATAAATCTGTTCTAGAAGACTATTTAGAAAACGTAATAATCTATCCAAGAGATTATGTCTTCTTGAAGTAGAGGAATTGAAAGATTGAAATACACTGGATGGCTAGGTTAGGAACATGATGAGATCAACCATGAAATTGAAAGATGCAGAAGAGCCAGAACTTCTGGAACTAAATAATCTTGTGACTTCCTATTGCATGGGGGTAGAGTATTCAAGTTTATGAAGTAATCATGATTTGAATACATTTTTTGTAATTTTTTATATCATATTTTTTCTTCATTACAATTAGCATACTAATTCATAACATCTGTTATCATTTGTACGCATAATTTATTCTATACAAGTTTTACCATCTGCTTTTAATGATTTATAGAGTACTTGAGATGTAACATTAAGTTGAAATACTTTAACAATTGTATAACTTTTTTTAATAAATAAAAATTATGTAAATTGCTCTGTACAATTTTGGATTTATATTTTGACTCCATTTCCACTCCTTGTTTGTGGTAAGATTACTGTAACCATTCAACTTGCATATTATTTAAAAAAAAAATCCTGCTTACATAACACCTACATTCAAATAAGATTGTGGGAGAATTCAAACTCTTTAAGAAGCATAATTTTCTATAGTCATTGTAATTTGATGTTTTGCAGTTGGCATGAGAAAACCATGTGCAAACATGTTCAAAAGTAAAATATTCTAAATATTAATTTTCTTACCATCTTGTGTTACGATGTAATTTGATCAAAAGTAAAAAGTACTTATAAGAACCTGTAACACTATTTATTCAAACATAAATGTTAAATAAGAAACAAGCATACATTAGTGGTAAGAGTAAAGAAAATGCACACTTTATATGGCTATCAATATTTTTAAACAATCACTTTAATAAGTAGAAAATAAAATTTTTGTCTTTTTACATTTTCTCCTCTAGATTATATATTATTGTACAATGAGAGGTATTAATAGTTGTCATACAAGTTTTTTCACGAATAATTTTGTGTGGATGATGATGTATAGTCTACTAGAAGTACTTTTGAAAGAAATATTTTGGTCTGGAAATAAATGGCAATGAAATTATGCATATTATCAGTTTTTATCCTTCACTGTTAATTATAGCTTTTAATAAGGAAGTAAAATAGGCAAATAAGACTATATTATTTTCATGGCGACTTTCACAGGTAATATAATAAATCATTAGCTATAATTTTAATAAAAATTGAGCCTTTTTCAATAAATTCAATAGTTGATTGTTATATTTATCTAAAACATAATTAGTATGACGAGTGCTTTAGAATAAATTAACAGTCACCTTTAGAGTGCCAGTATGTTTTATTTCATATAAGTGCCAGTATATTTTATTTTCTAAAAGATACTATAAAGAATGCAAATTGTCAAGCATGGCTCTAAACATACAAATGCTTCAAATTAAATGTCATTTTAGGAAGACCCACATACAAAAAATTTACAATGATGGTTTTAACAGAGAAATGAAGATGATTTTTGAATTATTCTGGACAGTTTATCTCTTAATTTATAATGTTAAAGCATCCAAAGAGAAATATTATTTGCCTCTTTATCTTAATAGTATCTGACCCAGCATAGTGAATGAGAATGTGATTTACCTAGTCATTTAGGCCCAAATTCTGTAAAACAAATTCCATATATGCTAAATCAGTAATTCACCGTGATATATATTTTACAATATATCACAAATTTAACAATATATCACAAATTTAAGTATATCTGCTTTGGAATACTGCAAGTTTCCTAATTAATCTGTCTGCCTTTTCAGAAATTAATTCCATGAAACCAAATTCTACCCCGAGCTTGAATCTTTCTTTGGAAAATATTGCACATCTTACATATAGATATTTTAAAATCAATTATACTTCACTAAATCTAGAAAAAGTAAAATATATTTAGAAAGACAATGTAAATCATATAGTTTCCAAAATGTGTAAAAACCTTCATTGGTTCTCCATCCCCTTAGTGTAAAATTTCATGCCATATTAAATATGGTATGAAAGACATGTTTGGTTTTCTGCTCCTCTTTGCAGTCTTATTTTCCATCATTCTCTCCCTTCCTTACTTTTCCTATCTTCAGCAACACAGCATTTCTTTTAGTTCCATAAAAGGGAAAAGCTCAATTCTAATTCAGAGGCTTTTCACTTACTGTCTCTTGTTTCTGAAATGTTCTCTCTCACTTCGTTGCATATTTAGGATTCTACTCAGCTATCACTATTTCAGAGACTTTCCTGCCAACCCCATCAAGAGTTGTATCCCTGCTTTTAATCTTTTACCTTAAACCATGCGGTATTTTTCTCTAAAACAGTCATCACTAACTGAATTTACATTATAGAACATTTTCACCTGTTCATTGTTAAGTGACCTACTAGAAAGTGAGCTATATGAAGGCAAGACACATTTTTGTTTATGAAGAAGAGTTAAGAAAAGTACTTAATAAATGCTTGCTCTATGAATTAATAAATAAAACCTACTAATAACCTTTCAATTAGGGTGGATTACATCAATACACAAAATCATATTGAACAAATAACTATTCTTGTTTTTGTATAAATTCACACCAAGAAATTCACTGGAAGAGGACAAAAAGTGTCATACTGATTTTGCTCAACATCTAATAAAAACAAAGACTTTAAAATTATTTGGAAATTATAATTTGAATTATATTTTACAATATAATGTGCTTAAAAACTATGTTTTGGCCTTTTGTTTTTGTTCTTGTTTTTGTGGCTTACATAAATCTATAGGTTTTATGCTAAATTTTCCACAGCGGTAATCTACGTATGTTTAGAACTCCTTTGCCTCGTGCAGTTATATGGAATGGAACGTGGAAAATTGAAGTAAAAGTTAAATACTTTGAAAGTACATTTATCTTTAGCAGAAAATACTACTACAATGGGAGGAAAGTTAAAATTTATCTGTCTGAGAAACAATGTGGAATTATTTTAATATTTCAATTTATAAATAATTCAAAGTTATCAACTATCCTTTTTGTTTAAATTCAATTCACTTACAAATAGTTGAAGAGTCATGTACTGAATTGTCCCTGATAAAATTATTTCTATTTAAGAATAACTGAGAAAGAAAAGTTCAGTAATAACAAGAATAAACATAGATTTTTTTTTCCTAGGCTATATATGTTAATTCAGATGGAAGAGAAAGATGTTTATTAAATCTGACTTTACATGGATTTGTTGTGCATACAGTATGCTAATTTATTGTTGCCTTTCTCCTTCAAAGAGAGTTTTGGGCAGGTAGGATACCATGAGAGCTGAAGAGACCCCAACTGATGGCACCTGCAGAGATTTTTGGATCTTTGTCAGTAGCACAAGGAAATAGATCAGCCGTCTCTGAATAAAACTGTGCTATGCTTTGAGAAATGACTGGCACCTCCACTACACTGCCGTATTTTCTTGACCTCGACTTTTTCACCACTTAAATGAATTCACTTGGCCTTAATTCACCATACTGTCCTTTGAATTGGAAGACAACACAGCACAACCTGCTTAAGATTTCAGGGATATATGATGATGGCAATGGTCACAATGATAGCAACATGGTTACCATCATAATCACTGTAAATATAATGGAGACTCTACCTCTGAAGGTTTTTTCAGCATGCTTGGAACTAATAAAGGACTAAATTGTTTGTAACAAAATGTTGAATGTAGTTTAGTTTCAGTTCTGCAGTAAAATCTTGACATAATGATTATCTGCTAGTTTGTATATACTTTTACACATTCTATAATACATAAGAATTTTGAAGATTATGACAGTAAATTTGCATCATTTTAACCTGACAATGTACATTTTTGCATATTTTGATATGTTTTTTAATTTATAATATTATAACATTTTTGTGGTATGCAGGTGGCTCTGCTCAATTCCATGCTAAAATTAAATGCAATAAAATGATAGCTTGCTTTTCTAAACATGTTTTTTATTACATAGATGGCTTCATAGCTCATGAATAATTCTCATTTCCTAATGCACTTTTTTTGCAAGGCAATTATATTGGAATTTTATCATCAAAATATTTTAAAACCATATCAAAACACTAAAAATTGCTTTATTAATATTCATTCCCTCCAAAACTTTAAGTTCCAATTATGTCTTGATAAAATTGGCCAAGGGGCAGGTACAAATATAAGTAAGATATTTTTGTTTGAGCAACACGAAAAACATTTACATGTTTAGGTTGCTTCAAAATATATTTACAAATCTACTGAATCCTCAACATAAACCAGAACATGAGATTTTCTGTTGCTTGGCTAGAGAGACAGACTTGGAAGCAGAGTGCCTGGGTTCAGATTTTTTACTCTACTACTTGCTATCTGTGAGGCTTTCAACATATTTTTACCTTTTCCATGTCTCACATTCTTCATCACAAATTTTAAATAAATGAAAGTAATGCTATTCACCTAATAGTGATACTGCAAGGGTAAAATGAATTATGCTTAGAACTGTATATGGTATACAAAGTGTGCACTACAGAAATGCAGGTCCTTATTATTATTACTGCTACTGTTACTGCTATACCATCACAGTTTACAAATAAACAGTTGTATGATCCTAGGAAGTATGACTTAGTTAAAGTCTATTGATAAGAAAATAGGAGACTTTCCACCAGATGTCGATGGGACAGGTCGGACTGTGAGAGCCGAAGTTAATGTCCATAAAGACTCTCTGTGTGAGTGGGTGTGTGCCGGTGGGTGAGTGAGGAGATACTTGGGTTGCCCCTGCATGCAGGATCATCTCCTGTTCTCGGGGCTCTCCTGAGGAAAGTCTGCCAAATTCATCTGATCCATATCACCTGGAGCCCGGCCCACGCCATCACCTGTGACAGCAAAGTGACTGGAGCCCCGGATCCTTAGAGAGAGCAGTCAGAGAGAGCTGGAGAGGAGCCCCACCACCAGTAAGGGGTGAGGAAATGCTGGCCAGAGCCATTTTCTCTGTCCCAGGACCAGGTAGAGACCTGTATTGCCCTGCCCAGCTTTACCCAGCCTCCAACTGGGGACCTAGAGGTAATCTCATCAAACACAGAGAGACAGATGCCCCTCCCCCATGCTGGAACAGGCACAGGCACATTAGATCTGAGTGGCAGAGTTGACAACAGCCAGCAGGGAACGTCCATATCTAATTCACCCTCCTCCCATAAAAGTCCATAGGGTATGTGACCCACATTGACAACAACCCTATCAGCCTGCAGAAAAGAAAGGCTAGAGACCAGAGCTGTAAGGAAGTTGAAGTTACAAAAACTGCCTCAAGAGAGAGTTTTGTGGGGTTTTTTTTTGTTGTTGTTTTATTTTGTGTGTTCTGCCTGGTTTTGTTTGTTTGCTTTTTAGTTATGTGTTTTTTTCTTTTCCTCTTCTCTATTTCTGTTTTGAATTATGTTTTCATACTTGCTTTGTTTCTGTCATTTTATTGTTGTTTTTAGACTTCTCATGTATGTATGAATAGTTTTGAGAAAGAGTACATAATTAGGGGGATTTTTGTTGGCTTGTGTGTTTGTGTAATTGCTTGCATGTTTTTTGGTGTTTTAAAAAAATCTTTTCTGTCTTTGTTCAAGTCTCTTTTCTTTTGTTAGTTGATATGTCTGTTTTCCCTCTTCTTACCTCCCTCCACCTTCCTATCATCCCCCTCCTTACTTTTTCCATTATTTTCCTTTTTCTTACCTCATTTTGCTTACATGGGGCAAACCCATACCTCTATTGCAAGAACAGACTGTAAGACAGTAGGAAGTGGGATCCAGGGGGCCCACACACCTGTCAGTGGATACTGGGATCTGCAGATAGATTCTGAATCACAGTTCCCCCTTCAATTAAACCTCAGAACTGCAAAAAGTATAGCCTCCCACCACAGTCTAGCTTCAGAATTGAATAAAACCATGGGATCCACATAAGGAAGAAGAAGCAACTGAGCAAACAAAACTAAAAGCTACTCCCCCAGCCCTGAACAACAGAATTAAAGAAGAGGGGGAAAAAATTAAAAGGAGGGAGAAAAATCTGCACAAATGAAGAAAAACCAAAGGTAGAATATGGGACTCACATAGACCCCTGGGAGGTCAGGCACTGAGAATACGGACTTCAGAATGCAAACAATGAAGAGCCCCCAGAATGACTGGTCACATACAACAACCCAGATATCAAGACATTAATAGAGAGGATAAATAGAATCAAGGAGAGACAAGAGGAAAGATGAAGGAGTTGATAACTGAGATAACAGAAATAAAGAATATAGTGAATGAAATAAATAACAAACTGATAAGCATGGAAAACAGAATTAGTCAAGCAGAAGAAAGAATCTCAGAGATTGAGGAACAAAATATGGAACTAACCCAAGCTATTAAAAACATAGAAAAGATTAAAAAGACAGAACAAGCCTTTGAGAGAAAAATGATTATTTCAAGAGGCTGAACCTTAAGATAAATTGAAATTCCTGAGGCAGAAAGAGAGACAGAGACCACCCTGGACAAGCATCCCATGGAATTATCCAGGAAAATTTCCCTCATCTCATCACTGATACAATCATTCAAATACAAGAGACTCAAAGAAACCCTGCAAGACAACAAATGAGAAGACCAATTCCTAGACACATAGTAATTCACTTATACAAAGTAGACATAAAAGAAAAATTCCTAAAGGCAGCAAGAGAGAAAGGTCAGACTACCTACCAGGGAAGACCAATTAGCATAGCAGCAGACTTATCGACAAAAACATTTCAGGCTAGGAGAACTTGAAGCCCAATCTTCAAAATTCTCAATGATAAACAATTTAAACCAATAATCACCTACCCTGTTAAGCTAAGTTTCATCAGTGATGGCAAATTAAAATATTCCCCAGACATTTAATCCCTAAGAGCTTACGCTGCATCCAGACCAGCTCTACAAGAAACACGTAAGAAAGTATTAAACACAGAAGAAAGGAAAAAAGAAAGACAACACCCTTCACAAAGAATGCAAGAAAAACATGGATCAACCCAAAAATCAAAAGAAAGACAACAAACAAACACAAGCAACAATAACAAATTCTATAAGAACATCATGATATGGACAAACTCTCACATCTCAATAATTAGCCTGAATGTGAATGGGCTAAATGCACCACTGAAAAGACACAGAATGGCAAAATGGATAAAGTATCATGGGGCAACAATATATTGTCTCCAAGAGACTTATCTTGCCAGAAAGGACACTCACAGACTCAGAGTAAGAGGATGGGAATCAAAATTTTAGGCTAACGGAACACAAAATAAAGCAAGAGTAGTGATCTTAAATCAGAAAAAAGAAACCCTTTAAGCTATCAAACACTAAAAAAAGATATGAAAGGTCACCACATAATGATAAAAGATTCAATCCATCAAAAAGAAATATCCATCTTAAACATATATACACCCAACATAGGAGCATCAACTTTCATAAAGCAGCTTCTAAGTAGACTTAAAAAAAGATATTAATTCTAACACTAAAATAGCTGGGGACTTTAATACCCCACTCACAAATCTAGACAGATCATCAAGACAAAAAAAATCAACAAGGAACTCTGGAACCTCAATGCAACGCTTGAGCAATTATACCTAACTGATGCCTACAGAACACTCAACCCAACAACCATGAAATATTTATTTTACTCATCACCACATGGAACGTAGTCCAAGATTGACCACATCCTCAGCCATAGATTAAGTATAAACAAATTCCATAAGATTGAAAAACTGCCATGCAACTTCTCAGACCACAGTGGAATAAAAATAAATATCACCAACAGAGTTCCCCCAAAACTCACAAAAACATGGACACCAAACAAGATGATACTAAACAACTCCTGGGTCAACATGGAAATCAAAACAGTGATTAAAAAGTACCTGGAACCAAATTAAAATGAAGAAACATGTACCAAAACCTCTGAGATGCCATGAAATCAGTCCTAAGAGGGAAATTCATATATCTATAAACACACATGACGAAAATGAAAAGATCACAAGTTAGCAGCCTAACAAATCACCTAAAGAAGCTGGAAAAGCTAGACCACCAAAAACCCTAATTTCAGCAGAAGCATACAGATCACCAAAATAAAAGTCCAAATTCGAGACATAGAAGACAAAAAGATAACACAAAAACAAAAAGTTGAATCTGAAAGGATAAACAAGATTGATAGACTCCCTAGCTATACTAATCAAGAAAAAGAGAGAAAAAAGCCTAAGTAAACATATTCAGAAATGTAAAAGATAAAGTCACAGCTGGCCCCAGAAAAATGCAAAAGATTATCAGAGACTACTATGTACACTGGTGTGGAAACAAACTCGATAACCCAAAGGAAATGGAGGACTTTCTGACATCACACAACCTCCCCAGGTTGAAACAAGAAGAAAAAGAGACCATAAATAGACAAATTACAATACCCAAAATTGACTAGTTCATAAGAAAACTACCTAGCTGGACTAGGTGGCTCAGCCTGTAATCCTGCACCTTGGGAGGCTGAGGTGAGTGGATTGCCTAAATCTGTGGGTTCGAGACCCGCCTGGGCAATTTGGTGAGACCTCATTTCTACAATAAATCAAAAAATTAGCCGGGTGTGGTAGCATGCGCCTGTAGTTCCAGCTACTTGGAAGGCTGAGGCGGAAGGATCGCTGGAGCCCAGCAGGTCGAGGTTGCAGTGGCCGGGAGCGGCCACTGCACTCCAGTCTGGGTGACAGAGTGAGACTCCAACTCAAAAAAAAAAAAAAAGAAAAAAAGAAAACTACCTACAAAATGAAACCCTGGACCAGATGGCTTTCTAGCAGAATTCTACAAAACATACAAGGAGGAGCTGATACCAATCTTACTGAAAGTAAGTATTCCAGACAATTGAGAAAGATGAAACTCTCCCCAAATCATTTTATGAAACTAACATCATATTAATACCCAAACCAGGTAAAGATCCAACAAAGAATGAGAACTATAGACCAATATCCTTGATGAACATAGATGCTAAAATTCTCAACAAGATCCTAGCAAACAAGATCCAACAACACATCTCAATAATCATCCACCATGACCAGCTTCATTCCCAGGATGAAGGACTGGTTCAACATTCATAAGACCCTAAATGTAGCTAAATATATCAACAGGTATAAAAACAAAACCAAATGATTATATTACTAGGTGTGGAAAAAAACTTTTAATAAAATCCAGCAATGCTTCTTGATAAAAAATACTTGAATATCTAGGCATAGATGGAACATACCTCAAAATATTGAGAGTTATCCATGAGAAACCCACAGCCAGCATATGTTAAACAGACAGAAATTGGAATCATTTTCCCTGATAACTGGAACACTACAAGGATGCCCACTC
>CAUYQG010291134.1:0-21106 GCA_963574415.1 Tarsius wallacei
AATTTTATTGTGTGATTTATTTATTTGGTTGACTAGCTGGCATGGACCAGTGTTTTTACTTCTAGGGGACAGATTCCCAGGACAAGATTACAGGATCAAAGGAACTGTAATTGGTAACAATAGCAACAGTTACTTGTGTACATTTAATGGGATGTATGGGTGTTTTTACTTCTGGGGACAGATTCCCAGGACAAGATTACAGGATCAAAGGAACTGTAATTGGTAACAATAGCAACAGTATTAATCATAGCAGTAACAATTACTACTATTAGTGCTGCAATGATAGTAGCAATTCTTCTCCTGGCAATTTGCTAGAACATCATTATTACAGTAGTTGCAGTAACAACTGCAAGTGCAACTCCTGCATAGATAGAACTTACTTTGTCCTACTGTTCTAAGCACTTAACATACATTAACTGTAAGCAATAGGAACTATTATACCTCCTTTACAGGTTAGAAAACAGATCTAAATGTGCCTGACAAACTGTATGTTGGTTATTCGTATGTTAGCGATTTTTTGTTTTTGTTGTTCTCATCATCACATATTTTTTGACCACAGCTATCCCACTTCTGTGATCCTAACACAAAAAGAACATAATTTAACAAAAGACAAAATCAAGAATGTACATGTATATTATTGAGTACATATGAATAAGTATGAGTGAATCTATCTTTATATGAAACAAAATTTAGAAAGGTGGGTAACCTAGATTACTTTGTTGAAGAGGAGGTGATGTTGGGAGAAGGGGAGGCTGGAGAAAGGGGGAAGCAATCCAAATAAATCAATAAATCAGAAAACACACACCACACAAAGAAAGTCCAAGTACAGGATACATCCAAGAAATAACATTTTACATTATCTGTGGATACAAAAGCCCTGGGGAAGTTTAAGGAATAGGTGTTTTTAAGCAAACTTCATTTTTAGGAAGAGTGGTACTTTTGTTAATTTATTTTTCCCCCACATAATACAAATTATTAAGAAATTTCCCAACGCTTTATTCTTTACTGAAAACAAAAACAAAAACAAAAAAATCTTAGTAATTCCAAGGTTCAAAACTCAGGAAGGGTAACATTAAAGGCACTGTCTAGGGGCAAGAAAGCTGAGTTCTGTTCCTGGCACTGCCACCATTAGACTATTTGACCTCTGGCAAGTCATTTAACCTGCACTTAATTTCCTCACTCACAAAGGAAGTTCAACCAGGCCATCTTTAAAGCTCCTACTAAAAGTAGCAGAATGTGATTCTAAAATTCATAATGTAGAAAAGTGAAAAACTAGAAAATAGAAGTGATCATTATTATACATTTTCGATAAACAGAGTTCAAAATCTTAATACCTTATAATGATTCCAGTAATTTAGTGGTCCACTTAAAAATGTCACTTTTAAAAATTAAAAACTACAATAAGATCAATTAGTGATTTTACATTTCCAAATAGTATAATTAATTTTCACACTGAGAAAAAAAATGCTGCTATTTTAGATATCTTTCAGATTACTCACTGAAGTATGGCTTAATTTGTCCCTTAAAATGGTGCCATCCTTCATAAGCAGTCCAACCAAAATATTATCCTCTAGAGACCACTTGTAATAGCCCTATGAAAAAAAACACTGGTCCATGCCAGCTAGTCAACCAAATAAATAAATCACACAATAAAATTTCTAACAGAACATTTTGAATAAAATTAATACTAGAACACAAAAAATTGGAAACTATTTTGCATAAGTATGACAGCCCCCTGAAGCAACATTCACGGTTTTAATTTGTATATTTTCCTAAGTTTTATAAACAATAATGTGATTATTAATCATTCTTTATGAAAATTTAAAGCACAAAATGTCATTAACTCATAGGGCATAAAGATTTCCATGAGCCTGTTGAATTTTACGTATTTTATTTCCTTACATGGTTATGGGATTTTCCAAAAGCATACACAAAATTCCTTAAACTTTGCCAACTTAGAAATAGTTACATGAAAACCACCTTTCGGTCTGTAAAGAATCCCCTAGATAAAACTACCCAGTCTTTTGACAGGATATCTGGGTGTGAATTCCCCAGAAAACATATTAAGACTTGGCCCAACCAGATTTTGCAGGTTAGAGTGAGGTAAAGAACCAATTTACGGCTTGCACAGTTATCTAAAATTCCTGCAAACAAGTAGTTCCCTAAGTAGTATGTCATAATTTTCTTATCTATGAGTACAAGCACGTGCATTTATTTATATCCCTAGATTAACTTCAAGTCTAATTTTACTGCCACTCATATCCAGGGGTGGATTTTTTTCTAATTACAAATGGAACTTGAACTAGATCAAAGGCATTTTAAGGAGGTCAAATTTTACTTCTCTGAAAAATACAGGGTGTTATCCCATGTAATTAATTAATGCTTAGCCATGCCCTTTGGCGCGTTATCCGATGGCTTCTGAAAACTGGAGCCAGCCGTCCCCACCTGTTGGTCGGTGCAGTGAAACTGACTTACCCAAAAGAGCAGATTGAGGGCGTACAGCAGGCAGCGCAGACACTTCACGGAATCTTCCCTGGCCATTGTGAGTCCCGGAAGGGATAAGCCCCATCCTTTCACCACATCCTAACCCTAGGGGCAAAACAGCAGCGATCTGCAGGGGGGCGGGGAAGAACAGGGGACTTCTCACCACTGCGCTCCCCAGCGCCAGCCCAACCCTCCTCCGCTAGCCCTCGGCGGGGTCCAGAGGGTCCCGGAGCCCAGTTCATTCGAGACATCGCTTCATCAAAAGTCATTTGTTCAAGTCATAATAGTAACCAAACTCCCAAAAGTTCCGAACCGGCTTCAGATAACACCTGCTGGGAAAAGAAAAGACTGCCTCTCCGGATGAATGAAGGTGTACAGTCAACGCCCGTTCTCAGGGGACACGCGGCGGGGCCCTGCGCATTCTGATGAGACTTTCCTGAAAACCTCCCTCCATCCAAGGCCCCCCTCAGGGACATCTTTGCTTGGAACTGTCCTCAAGGTTACAAGCCACACTGCCCTCCCGAGACGTCACAGGCGCCACCGGTGAGCCCGAGGGCGCGAGAGCCCTTATGGTTAGGACAGTTCCTGAATACCCCAACTCCGCACCCCCTCCCACCTTATCCCCCAGCAGGGAACTGGAGGAGGCTCAGCGCGGAGCTGGGATTCCACCCGGTGACTAGGGTTTCTCCGGGAGAACATGAGAAATGATGTTTTCGGCCCCAGAATGATGGATTAGCCAGGGGCAGGGGGCGGGGAGGGGGCGCCGGGGAATGAGGGCCGGTGCAGCTGTGCAGACGCCGGGTTAGTCATTCACACCCACCCTCCCCCGGCCCCGTCCGCTGCCGCGACCCCGCGCTCCGAGCCGCCCGCAGAGCACAAAGCGAGCACGGCCACCCGCCAGGCCACCGCGTCCGCGCGCCCCCGGCAGGGCGCGGGGGGAAGCGCGGGCGGCGGGGAGCTCCCCGGCCAGCTCTAAGTAGTTTAGCACACAGCGCGGAGGGCAGCCGCCGGCGGGCTGGCGGGACACCCGGCAGGACAGACGAGAGACCGCGCGGCCACTCACCGTCGGCGCTGGGCTCCGCGCCCCGCGCCCGTCGAGGGACAGTCGGGGACGCACGGCGAGGGCTCATCGGGGCAGTGACCTTCTTCGCGGAGAGCAGAACGACGGCACTGGCTCAAGCTGGAGACGCTTCTTTCTCTTCCTTTCCCCTCGCCGCCCTCGCCGCCTCCTGGGAAAAAGGAAAAAAAAAGTCCTGGGCAGCAGTTGCTGGAAAGTCTCCGCTAAGCCACCTCCTCCCAGCGCCGCTGTCCCTCCCAAGTCCTCGCCAAGTCCGGACGAGGCAGCGGCGGCAGCCAGGGCCAGCTGCACAAACTCTCAGCGCATGCTCCAGCCGCTGGCGGCCCGGGTTGGGTCCTAGTGGGTGTTTCTCGTCCACCTCTCCCGGCCGTGAGTCCCCAAAGGGACGCCTCACCTCTAGGAGACCCGGTCCAGAAAGAGAAAACGCCTAGGATCTTTGCAGAAGTCCACGCAGTAGACCCCTTTTTAAAATGGTGGTGTGGAAGGAATGGAGGCTGGGTTATAACCATAGGGAAACAGGCTTTTATTATATGAAAATATTTGTGTTTGAGAAGGGGGGTGAAGGGGGTGGCCCAACCCAATTCCTGCAATGGGAAACTAGTTTTCACAACCTTTATGGAGCCACCTCCTGTGTTTTGTCATTAACGTGGTGCCCTATGATCCTTCTTATTGATTTGTTGCCCTCCCAGACTCTAAAAGGAAACATTCTTCCCCACTTTCACACTGCTCTAAGAGCATTTAGGGAAACATCAGAGTAATCGTGTCCAGTCTGACATCCAGAATAGACTGAAAGAATATTTTTAACTCTTTCACAAGTAACTCAAACTTTCCAAAATGTCTCCCAATAAAACTGTTTTGAGTTTCAACTGGGTGATTTATTTTGAAATGTGCACGTAGTAGTGGGTCTTTGGAAAACTGTATTTTTAAAAGCTAGAAATTCAGCATTAAAGTGACAGTAGGAGACTGTCCTCCTAAAAAGTATCTTCCCTTTGTAAAACAAGTTTAAAAATTTCTGGATTATATCCTTTACATAAGTTTGATGTTTCATGCCTCACAATAGTGTGCATTTTTATAATTAATTTTGTGTACATTATATGGCAAATACCTTACCAACAAATATTAATTACCTGAAATACAAGTAATATCTTTGAGAAAACCAAACAACTTAAATTTCCTTGCAGCAAAAAAGAAAATTAGAGCCCTGTGTCTATCATCGCCTGTCTAGGGCCAGTTGTTACATGACCAGAGTGACAATGAGACCTGCAGTATCATTTGGGAAGAAGCAAAATCAAGACTGAAAGACAACATGGGTGTCCTTAGTTAGGCTAGGAAAATTATTGGTAAGCAAGTCACTAAGTCACTAAGCAGTATCTAAGATAATAATGAAAAGGAGTATTAAGAATTATAGCTATGCAACCTGGATGAATTTAAACAAAGAACTGAGTACCACATGTTCTCACTCATAAGTGGACCCTGAACATTTACCATAATACTATAAAAAAGGGATTGGCAGTAGTGGGATACTGCTGAAGGGGGGAGGGAGATGGGGGGTGGGGACAACAGCATCAATAAGGGTACCTGATCTCAAACCAGGCAAAGTGGGAACCAAAGGGCGATGGAAACTTTACCTGTATGATGACCACTTGTAAACCTAATCCTGAATTGAACCCCACATCTTTAAAATTAAATATATATAATAAATTAATTAATTAAGATGATGGGAAGTCCTTCACAGTTGTTTAAAACAAAAAGAATTATAGCTATGCACACAAAACACCAAGAATAACGTCCAGTCATCCATCAGATGATAGTAAAAACAGCTTCTAGAATCATAGAGAAGAGAAAGAAACTCACTTTTCATCCTCTATCAGTATCTGCTCAAATTAGGGTGTGCGCCTGTTTTAAGCAGAGGACTGCTGAAACAACAAGCCATCCAAATGCAGCTGGTACCACACATTTTTCTGTGAGATATAAACATCCCTACACTGAGAGGAGTCTAGGACTGCCATTAAACCTGAGAAAAGGGGTACAACAATTCTCATGTCTTGGAGCAAAGATTTCTATTTCTAGAAGGTAAGCGTCTTTCCTTAATTCGTAAACCTTTAAGGGTCAGCTGCCCTAGAATGATAATATTTTAGAAGAAGGTGCTTTAGAAGTATGTATGTCCCCCTCTTCATAGTAAATTAGGAATACAGAACCAAGAGAAGTAAAAGGAATTACTCAACATCGCATCTTTTAGTCCAAACTAAAATCTAAAATCTTGATTCTCTGGTACATTAGTTTAGCTATTCTCAAAACTGCTGTTCGTGAGAGTCAAGCAGATAGCTTTGAAAAAAGGTAAATGCTCTGGCATACCCCACACCACTTAAATCAGAATTTCTGCAGGTGTGGCCTAGGCATACAGGTTTTTCAAAGCTCCCAAGGTAATTCTAGTCTGCAGCAAAGTTTGAAAACCACTAAAACTAGGCCTTTACAGCTGCCTAAAAACTAGCAAAAGAGTCTCATTAGATTTACTTAGATCAAATCCCTCTCCTGTGAGTTGATAAATTCAGATTAATGTCCCCATTTTACAAGTTAACTAGAAAACAGAGCTGTAGTTACTGCCTTAATATTCCTAATAATTGGTCATCCGAGACTGTGAATCAACATTTCAGTAGAGGAGACCTCACCACATTTGCGGCATTGTATACTGGGTGGGTTTGATTGTTTAAAGTTGACCCATATATTCCTTTAAGTTCTACCCCTCAACCCTAGCTCTGCCCTTTGTAATAGCATGAGCAAGACTTCTTCACATATGACAGCCCTTGAACTATGTAAGAACAACTGCTGTTCCTTCTCTCCAACTCTTTTCTTCCCCAGGATTACAGAAGTACATTAAGACTGGACTTCACAGCTGTCATTCTGCAGGCTTTATTTTTTATTGGTGAGAACTGCTTTTTTTGTGTGCATAAAAATCACAGTGTGCACCTGAAAGTTTGAAAGTGAGCCAGGCTCGGTGGCTCAGCCTGTAATCCCGCGCTTTGGGAGGCTGAGGTGAGTGGATTGCCTGAGCCCGCAGGTTCGAGACCCGCCTGGGCAACTTGGCGAGACCTCATCTCTACAATAAATCAAAAAATTAGCCGGGCGTGGTAGCACGCGCCTGTAGTTCCAGCTACTTGGAAGGCTGAGGCGGAAGGATCGCCAGAGCCCAGCAGGTTGAGGCTGCGGTGGCCGGGAGTGGCCACTGCCCTCCAGTCTGGGCGACAGAGTGAGACTCCAACTCAAAACAAACAAACAAACAAACAAGAAAGTGAAATAACACATTAGGAAGCTTGTATGGTCTATTTATTACCCAAGAGGCAGGAACCCAATTCTATGGCCAAGTGTGCTCAGTAAGTCTCAACATGCTGAAGATACTGAGGCAAGTCCTTCCCCTCCAAGAAGACACAAAACTATTCTTTTCTGTTTATATGATAATAATAATATCAATAAAAATAAGATAAGCATTTACAAGCAATAGTGTATGTGTCAGTTTGAGTCAGGGATAAAACCCAGCTATGCCATAAGGTAATACAAGTTCCTTACTCCAAAGAGCACCTTATTTGTTCACATCTTATTCCACTCATTCTGCTCAAGTTGTGGAGATGGAAAGAGCAGCTTAGGTGTTTGGTGAAATGAATGAGTTTCTATTGCTTCTTTGTACAAGACCCCTATAAGTATGCTGACGGTTGTTTGTCACAATTAATACAGGAAAGACATCTAATATGTTTTGAGCAAGTTATACATGCCTGCCATAATAGGTGCTTCTCACAATGTATCTTATTAATTCTACATAATCACACAGAGAGATACTGAAACTCCGATAGTTTATATTTCCAGGGCCATACAAGCAATAGTCAAAAAAGAAGCTGAGAGTGTACCTAGTGTCAGTCTGGCTCGCCCCACTGTTAATCTGAATTACAATGAAATTTTTATTCTGAATGGGGATTTATCGACAAACCTCAAGAAGAAAAATACACTAAGCCTTTTTTATTAGTTCTTGAGAATATTAAGCTGAATTTCAAATATGCATACTCAAACTATGATTGGTAAATCAACTTTCACCTTTTATTTCTGAAAGAATAATACCCAATAAAACCTGAGAAAATCCCTTTATTACTAAATTAAGCAGCAGCCTATTCTCTGCTGCAAGCTTGGTGTTGCCAGATAAAATATAAGACACACTGTTAGATTTGAATTTCAGGTAAACAAGAAATAATTTTTTGGGACAGATATCACATTCAACATACATATACTAAAAAGATATTCGATGTCTACCTGAAATTCAAATTTAACTGTACATCTTAATTTTTATTTGCTAAATCTGGGCCTCCTGTATTAACTAGCAAACTCAAATCAAAATGTCACAGCAATAAGTAAATATACAGTTTCAATAAGTCCAGAAATAGTGATTCATCTGCTCAATAAGGACATGAAGACATCGGTTTTTTCTTTCCTTACTCTCCCAACGTACACAATATGTCATCATATTGTCCTTATTACCTCCTCTCATGGTTGCAAGATGACTATGCAAATCTAGGCATCTTATTCAGTTACTGTTACTTCCAGAGAAGAAAGAAACTCTTTCCTCCTATGGGTCTGTCTTCGGGTCAAGAAGAGAGTTTTGCGGCAAGTTAACCCTTTTGATTCATTACCTAGAGCCCCATCACATACATATGAACGAATTATTGGCAAGAACTATAGTTCTACCATGACTGGTTTTAAACCAGTCAGGGGTTCTAGCACCAGCCAGAGCTGGATCCCATCTCCACCACTCTGTGTCCTTGGTTCTGGGAGGTCTTGGTGGCTCTGCTACAGCTTCTGTCTCCCTGTGACATATAGTTACCAGAAGATTTGTAGGGAGGACACTGGACACCCTAGATCCCAAGAAATGACATAAATTCCAAGATGGCCATTGTAGAGAAGCAGATTGGTGCCTCTCTCACCAAGTGAGGAAGAGAGTAGGGACCCAGCAGATGATAGACAAAGAGACCCTGAACCGTTTTGAACAGGTGAAGCATCTTGCGCCCACCAAAGGTCTCTTTGAACACATAGAGACAAGAAAGAAAGATGGCAAATGATGAAACTTGGGCACCTCATCCCCCACTGTCTTCCTGGCTTGCATAAGAACTAAAGCCCTGCCAAGTCAATTAGAGGGTTTGAGTGATCTTAAGATGCTTTGGGTCAGTTCCCCAACTTAGCTGCATGCAAGTCATTGGTTCCACATGGGAGAAGACCTGGTCAGGGCACAGTGGGCAGGCTACAGGAGCCCAAGCAGAATGGGTAAAAAAAAAAACCCACATGCTTGGACAGCTGCTGAGAACATGCTTTTTGCTAGTGGAACCCAGCAACCAGCTCCCAGGCCAGAAAAGCTCACCTGCAGATTGAACTTGACGAATGCACATGGCCACCAATTGGTAGGCAACCCACCTGCTGGATTAGGAAGAAACGCCTCCCAGCCCCACAGTCCCACAGGGTGAATCCTCCCTACCCCCTGGCAGAAAACTCACTCTTTTTTCAAGAGCTGAGTGTTGGCTTGAACTGGAAAGGAATAACACAAAAGATACCCAAAGGCTTTCCTAGTGGGTAGGCTTTTGGGCTGCAAACCCCAGACAGCAGATGGTGTTTCATCCCCCCATCCACTCTCTGTAGAGTGCTTGCAATAGGGGCTAAGAACCATCCTGACCAGTTTAACAGTGGAAGAGAAAATCTGTAGCAGAGAGGCTTGTCACAGGGTAGAGCAAATAACAGAAGTGAATGCCCCTGTCTCTCACTGAGTGACCCTAAGTTAGGGAATAGAAAGGGCCTTGAAACAGAGGGTCATTGACTAGCATCAGAGCAACATAACCAAAGAAGAATTATAGAGAGGGAAGAGAGGCATGTCACAAATAAGAAAAAAAATCAATGAAAAAATATAAGCAATTCTCACAGCCCTAAAAAGACAGTGCCTGAAAAAGCAGCTATCAGAGCACAAACAACGGACTCCCCACCCCCACCCCAGAATGACATGCCCCACATAACAGTCACAGAAATCAGAGATTGGATGGCTCAAATGAACAGAGAGAACCAGGAGAAACTAGAAGCAAAAATCATCAAAATCATACATGAAGTGAATGTAGAGTTCAATTTCAGAAGGCCCATTCTGATATAATGAAAATGAAGAACTTCGTCCTGGGAATTAAAAACAAAGTAACAAGTATAGGGAGCAGGATTAATCAGGCAGAGAAAAGAATCTCAGAGCTTGAAGACCAAAATTTGGAACTAACTCACTCTGTTAAAAACATAGAAAAAAAGCTCAAAAAGAAGGAAAAAAGCCTCCAAGAGATATGGGACAATGTCAAGAAGCCAAATCTACACCTCTCTGGTATCCCTGAAGCAGAAAGGGAAACTGAGAACACCATGAAAAAAGCATTCCATGAGGTTATCCAAGAAAACTTCCCACATCTTGCTTGAGAGGTGATTATTCAAGCACAAGGGATTCAGAAAACTTTTGCAAGGTATCACATGAAAAGGCCATCCCCAAGACATATAGTTATCCACTTCCACAAAGTAAGCATGAAAGAAAAAATTCTAAAGGCAGAAAAAGAGAAAGATCAGACCACCTACTGGTGATGACCCAGCAGAATAACTCCAAACTTATCTGCAGAAACACTACAACCCAGAAGGGACTGGAGCCCAATTTTTAACATTCTTGAATATAAACAATTTCAGCCAAGAATTTTCTACTCCACCAAGCTAAGCTTCATCAAATAATTAAAATCCCTACCAGACATCCAATGCCTCAGAAAATATGCTGCCTCTATACCTTCAGGAGATGCTTAAGAAGGTGTTGAACACATGAAAAAAAGAACAGACATACTCATCAAAAAAGTACAGGAAAGCACAGAGTTAACAGAGCATACAGACCACTCACAAAAATGAAAATATACACACATATTTAAATACAAAAGTAAAAAGGAAATAAATTAACTCTCTAAGGGCCATAGGACAGTCCATTAATTAATTTGAATGTGAATGGGCTGAATGTGCCACTGAAGACACATAGAGTGGCAGACTGGATAAAGAAGTATGATCCAACAGTCTTCTGCCTCCAGGAAACTCATCTCACTGCAAAAGACACCCACAGGCTCAAAGTTAAAGGCTATAAAATGATCTTTCAGGCAAATAGAAAACAGAAGAGAGCAGTGTAGCTATTCTGATATCAGACAAAGCAAAATTTAAAAAGGACATGGAAGGACACTACATAATGATAAAAGACTCAATCCACCTGCAAGAAATATCCATCTTAAACATGTATGCATCCAACATAGGGGAACCAGGTTTTATAAAACAACTACTAAGTAAACTAAGAGAGGACATTGACACTCACACAGTCATAATTGGAGACCTAAATACCACACTAATAGCCTTAGATCATTGAGGCAAAAAAACCAACAAGGAGATCTAAAACCTTAACTTCACATTCAATTAAATAGATTTAGTAGATATCTATAGAACACTTCAACCAATAACTACTGTATACATTATACGGATCAGCACATGGAACATACTCTAAGACTGATTACATTATCAGAATAAGCCAAGCATGAACAAATTTCAAAAGATCAAAATAATACCATGCAAAGACTCAACAAGAAAAGAGAATCACAGGTCAATCTCCTTGATAAGCATAGATGCAAAAATTCTCAGCAAGACTCTCCAAATCAATTCCAACAACACATCTCAGGGATCATCCACCATGACCAGATGGGCTTCGTTGCCGGATGCAGGGCTGGTTCAACATTCACAAGAGCATAAATGTGATTCACCACATTAACAGATACAACACCAAAAACCACATGATTATATCATTAGACACAGAAAAAATATTCAACAAAATCCAGCATCATTTCTTGGCAAAAACATAAGGCATAGAAAAAATATTCCTAAAAACAGTAAGAGCCATCTACAATAAACCCACAATCAACATTTTGCTCAATGAGCAAAAGCTGGAAAGCATGCCTCCTAAGAACTGGAACAAAACAAGAATGCCCTCTCTTACCCCACCAATTCAACATAGTGCTGGAAGTCCTAGCCAGAGCAATCAGAGAAAGAAATAAGGGGTATCCAAGGAGGAAAAGAGGAAGCTAAGCTACCCCTCTTTGCAGACTGTATGATTTAATACCTTAAAAACCCAAGGGAGTCTGTCAAAATCCTCCTTACACTGACACATAACTTTAGTAAAGTCTTGGGATGCAAAATCAACATGCAAAAGACAGTTGCATTCCAATACATCAGCAACAAGCAGATGGAGAACCAAATAAAAACTATAGTCCTATTCACAATAACTACCAAAAAAATGAAATATCTTGGCATCCAACTAACCAGAGAAGTGAAAGATCTTTTCAACAAGAACTATAAAGCACTGCCCAGAGAAATCAAGGATGACACAAACAAATGGAAAAACATTCCATGCTCATGGATTGGATGAATCAATATTGTCAAGATGTCCATCCTACCCAAGGCAATCTACAGATTCAATTCAGTACCCATCAAGTTAACAACATCATTTTTCACAGACCTGAAAATGACAATACAGAAATTTATATGGAACAAAGAGGGAGGTATCACACTTCCAGATTTTAAACTTTATCACAAGGATACAGTAACCAAGACAGCCTGGTATTGATACAAGAATGAGCACATAGACCATGGAATAGAACAGAGATTCCAGAAGTAAAAACATGGTCTCTCAACCTACTCATCTTTGACAAAATCTTCAAGAACAATCACTGGAAAAAGGAGCCTATATTTACCAAATGGTTCTGGGAAAACTGGCTGATCACATACAAAAGAATGAAACTGGACCCCTACCTATCACCACATACAAAAATCAACTCAAAATGGATCAAAGACCTAAGGATAAAGTCTCAAATTATAAGAATCCTAGAAGAAATTGTTGGAAACACCCTTATACACATTGGAGTAGTTAATGAATTATTGACCAAGTCCCCAATAACAAATGCCATAAAAGCTAAGATGGAAAATGGGACCTCATCAAACTGTAAAGCTTTTGCACAACAAAAGAAGCCATCAAGAGAGTTAACCATTTGTGTGGCACTACTTAGCAAAGGCCTTAACTATTGAGAGAACCACTGAAGCAGGAATCTGCTGGCAATAGCAAAGGACTGCAAGAAAACTCAGATCTCATTATTTCCATCCCATGCTATAGCTTACTTTTAGTACCCTCATTTGCGTTTATATACTCACTATTGATTAAAGAATTTCCTAAGTCAGCACTCTTATACAAATACCTCTGGAATACTTTCCTCTTAAAGTTTATCCATGCAGTGGCTCAAGCCTGTAATCCCAGCACTTTGGGAAGCTGAGGCGAGAGGATTGCCTGGGCCAGTGGGTTCAAGATCAGCCTGGGCAACATGGTGAGACCTCGTCTCTACAATAAATCAAAAAATTTGCCAGGCGTGGCAGCGTTCACCTGTAGTTCTTGGAAGGCTGTGGCGAAAGGATCTCTCCTAAGCCCAGCAGGTCCACACTAGGGTGACCATGAGTGTGCCACGCTGCACTCTATCCAGGGTGACCAAGTGAGACTCCAACTCAAAAAATAAAATAATAAAATAAAATAAGTTTATCCAAGCCCAACCTCCATGCAGAGTTCGGACTTATTTTACTGAAAGACATTGGTACAAATCAATCAACCAATCCTATTCAATAAGTATGTATTGAATTGTTACTACAAATTCAGAACTGTGCAAGGAGATACCAAAATTACTACCATAATTTTGACTCTCCAAAAACTGTATAACTTTGTTAGTACATTTTCTCGTCGGAAAGTAAAACTTATAAAACTTAAGAACTCTTTCCCTGTGTGAGAAGTCATAATTTATAGATCTTTGATACAAACTATAAAGAAAAGTAAGGAATAAAGGTCTATTTACAAACAGCTTGTAAATCCTCCTTTTCTTAGAATTACTATATCATACCACAACATCAACTTCCTGTCATCATCACAGTGAAACAACTAAGAAAATATCATGAATATTATTAATATTAAACATTAAGTTACTATGAATATTAAACATTTGTCTTCACCTGCTTCTCCTTCAGTTTTCTTGCTTGCTTTAAAACTTTCAGATTACTCTAACACTGCACTAAATAAACCATGTGTTTATTAACACTAGATAAAATATTTTACTTTTTAAATGATTTTCTGTTAGCTAATCTAAAACTCATGAGCATCCTCATTCCCACCATGTATAAAGCCCTCGTTTTATGTAACAAAAACTATTGTGATTTTATGGTTTGAATTCAGCCTTTACAAAAGTGTTAACATTGAAACTTAGACTTTCTATTCCTTTGTTATTATTTGTGCATATGTGTACTAACCATGACCATGTATGAAAAACGGGAGATGTGAATATTCATTTCAAATTTCCATGGTATGAATGCAGAAATGATTGACTGATAAAAAGAAGAAACGTGAGTGTCCTTGCTTTCTTTTAGTGATGATTTCTTCTGTTTTCACTACAAAGAAGAACTATCATTTCTCACAATTGCCATTATGTTCTATTATTTTTGCATGGTTAGTTCTTTATCTTGGAAATCAATGTTAACTGATCACTACTCAGTAATAAAGGAAGACAGATTATACCAGGAGCATAAGACATCCATAGATAATGCATAGTTAGTCTTAATAACTTGCAAGCATTTCTGTTATTTCAGTCCATGTCTTGGCTTTATCAGCGATATTACTCACAATAACTTACTAGAGAAGAAAAAATGATCTTTGAGACAAGCTGTAAGGCAAAGTAAGGAGTAAAGTTTTCTTTACAAATCACTTGTAAATCCTCCTTTTCTTAGAATTACTATATTACACCACAACATCAGCTTCTTGTCATGTCCACAGTGAAACAACTAGGGAAAGATTGTGAATATTACTATGAATATCTTTAATATTCATAGTTTGAATATTAAACATTAAGTTACTATGAATATTAGACATTTGTCTTCATACGCTCCTTCAGTTTTCTTGCTGTGCTGTAAAACTTTCAGATTACTCTAACACTGCTCTAAATAAACCATGGGATATAATATAGTTGATTTAGGAAACATATACATATTTTCCAAAATGACAGGTAGAAATAAGATTACATAGTTTTTGTTGTGAGCTGTATATTAATGATGTTTTATAAGTCACTGTCACTTTAGCACTCTGTCACAGAAAATAATCTTTCCAACCATGCCAATGTGGAGATAAGCTGATTCTCATTTTTACAAAGCTGGCCTAAGAAGTGGCAGCAGCCAGTGTGGGCAGCAAAGCTGAACCTATGTTGGCCTAATTAAGTCAACAGCCATTCCTCAGGTCAGACATAGAAACTGAGAATATAGCAGCCAATATTTCATGTTACTTAGGCCTACTCTCTTTCTCAGTCTTTTCTTCCTTTTGCTGTGTCACCAGCTTGCACATAAACAAATGGAATATAAATCATTTCCCATTTTCTCCACAACCTTCATTCTCTTCAGACCAGTGTGTTCCCAACGATCCCATGAACTTACAACATTTGTGACACATCCAAGTTTTCACAGACATGCTTCATTCAGTTATGGGAAAGGGCATAGATGACCAGAACCTAGACCAGACCAATCAATTAGGGTGTGACTGGAACTGGAGTGAAGACCCATCAAAAGTCAATGTAAATGCAGGCAGTCAAGCGGAACCAAGTATGAGGGGAATGTGTTGGCAAGCGCTAAGTGGAAATCTAGGCAGGAAGACAGATGGCAGTGTCAGAGAGGCCCAGCAAATGGTAACAGAACTCAGTGGCACAAGAGTCGGGCAGCAAAAAAACAAGAACGGTATCATACAAGCAAGGAAATTTGCCCATCCATGTTGAGGCAAGTTAGCCACTGTTTGCCAAGGCTCAGTCCATGAGGCTAATCCAGGGAAATGAACTCAGATCCCTAGAAAAGCAAGATTTAAAAACAAGAATTGGCCAGGCGCAGTGGCTAACACCTGTAATTCCAGCACTTTGGGAGGTCAAGGTGAAAAAATCGCTTGAGCCCAGAAGTTCAAGACCAGCCTGGACAATATAACTAGACCTCATCTTTACAAGAAACCGAAAAATTAGCCGGCATGGTAGTGCATACCTGTAATCCCAGCTACTCTGGAGGCTGAGGCAGGAGGGGCGCCTGAGCCCAGGAGGTAGTGGCTGCGGTGAGCCAGGATCATGCCACTGCACTCCAGCCTAGGTGACAGAGTGAGACCCTGTCTCAAAAAACAAGAAAACAGAAAAAGAAACACAGTCCCACAGAAGTTCCAACTTCTTCTAGACCCTAGTTTTAAGAATTATAATGTTAAGATTTGTAAAGTTTGAGGTTTCCAGATTAAGGAAGATTTTAAAGACTGGCCTGAGAAGTTTGCATTTTATCAGAGGCAATGACAGCTGCTGAGGCATTTTGATCTGAGCAGCAGAATAACATAGCAAACTGCAACAGTTTGAAGTCAGACCTGGATTTAAATGCTGGCTTTGCCACTTGTTAGTAATGGGATCTCAAGCAAGTGATCTCACCTCCATAAGCCTCAGTTTCCTTATCTGTATACTTACCTCCTAAAGTGGTCATGAGCAATATGTAATTATGAGCCTAAATTTAGCTGGGGTTGCTGTCCTTTGAGGTTTAAATAGAATAGGCTGAGCCTCTTTCCCACAAGAGTGGTTGAAAATGTTTTTCCCGTACAGTGCCTCTGGGGATTCTAGGGATGGGGAAAGAAAGAAAAAAACGCTTCTTTCTAGAGTTCTGATTCAGTTTACAGGTAATCTTACCAACCCAGGGATGGTATTCCTTTCTCTGAAGGGTGTCTTCAAGAAAAGATTTCTTCCCTCTCCAAATACAACCAGCACAAGCATGTTCATAGCTGCCTTTGACTGAAGTCACAAAGAACCTGAAGCTGCTTGAAGCATCATATTCAACTCAAAACCAAATATTAGAAATCTTCTAGTCCTACTAATTTCTTCACAGTCACCTTTCCCTGCAGTTCTCATATAGACTGGCCTTCTCTGATCTCTCTTGCTGCTTATACCCCAGCTCCAAATTCCTAGTAACTTCTCATGCAGACAACATAACTATCTTTTTTGTTTTATGTTCTTCTTTCAGTCTAGGCCCTAGAGGTCTCAGCTTTCATGCAATTCTCTCCCTATGAGAAATGCTGATACTTACACACACACAAAAAATCATAGTACTTACTGGGTGTCAGAAACTATTTTAAGTTTTAGAATATTAATAATTTAATCCTCAAAACAGCCTGTATTATATATGAGAAAACTAAGGCAGATCATGCAGTTAGTGAAGGTCAGAGTAAAATGCAATACTGGGTAGTCTGGCTCCAGTGTCTTGTGATAGCTGATAACACCCAACAAAGTGCCTAGAAATAAATGATTGTGTGATTGTTAAAAAGACTATTCTGATAGCCATATGTAGTGTATACTGGAGACAGGGATGCCAGTAGAGAGGCAATTACTTGGCAGTATTTAACAAAGAATATTCTGTGGAGCACTAATCTTAGGAGCATTCTATGGGCAAATCCATTTAGGAAATGCTAACTATTACATTTACCTCCTAGGTCATTGGTAAACTCTTTGATATTTTAGAGTTTCTCAAAACCCCTACAAGAAAGAGATTTTTTTCTACTTTGTATATCCCAGGACTTCCTAAATATATTTGATCAAGTCATCTTATTTTTTAAGTACCAGCATGTGTGTGTATGTATGTGTGCGTGTGTGTATGTGTGTGTGTGTGTGTGGGTGGGTGGGTGGGTGTGGGTGAGGGTGTGGGTGTGTGTGTGAGAGAGAGAGACAGAGAGAGAGAGAGAGAAAAATTCATATTAATAGCGAATAGACCTAATGATCAATTGGATATACTGGACATACTTTGAGAAAGATCAACTTTTATAGGGAAATTCTGAGCCATTTCAAAGGACTTAGCAGCTACATAGATGTGAAGCACAAAGATATAGAAACACAAGGGAAATATAAGGAACTTAAATTTGACCACAACATTAAAGTGCCCTATGTCTGTAGTACCCTACTCTAGGGGTCCAGGTCATTCATTTGGAGTATTCGAACTCTGAATAATGCACTCTACTTTAAGCCACTATCTTCATTCCCACATTCCATTACAAACCTGAAAAAAAAAGAAACCAATTAAAAAAAACAGGCACTCCAGAATAGTGGTGCATTTTTTCTGAAGCACTTTTGTAACCAGCTCTTCATGCCTGATATTGTTCAAACCCCAGTTTCCCTACCTGTGCCTTTGTTATTTGTTTTTCTTTTCCATCTTCATTTGATCTTTGGACTTGATACTAGGCCATTTCCCTAAAAACAAGCTTTATTTCTTTCTTCAGTCATTGGGTTTATTGACTCCCTCCAGTCATCATAAATGACCATCTTTTCCAGTTTGGGTCATCTCCAGGACCCTCCAAGTCCAGCAGTTCTCGGTACTAGTCCTCAGCGATGTCTTGCCAGACTCACCCTAGAAGCTCATGTGTCACAGACATGAACCAAAGCTGCATACCCAGGAAATTATGCTCTATTTTCAAGTGTATAATGGAAGGTTATAGAAAGAAATTTAACTGAGAAAGAAATACACATAACAAACATTACATCTACTTTGGCAAGGCTAAAGATCTCATAAAAAGCCCCATCTTCACTGGGCTTAAAAGTAGTTTCACAAATGTCAGAAGCTGTAAAGATGAGATTAGGGAGGACAGGAGGATCTCTGAAGCTGTCTGTGCTCAAATTGCTGCCTTTTCCCAGCAGTTTCCGTCTTTAGAAAGCAACCTTCTTTTCCAATGGCTCAAATAACTAACACAAAATAAAAGTAATTGAACAAAAAAAGCAACTTTTTTTCTTTCTTCTCAGGACCACTTTCTCTTACTTCACTCCAGGGATATCTTACTATCTTTCTCTTTCTCTAACTCATCCAGGCCTTGAGTGTGGTACAATGTGAATACTGGGACACTAAGCTTCCTTGCCCAGTTCATGAAGTGGTAGATTCATGTGAAGAAAGGCAAGCCGAAAGGACCTCAGGCTGCTGCTCCTCCCATTGGTAACTCAACTCCTAGAGTGGGAATGTCACTCAGAGAAGAGGTCTCCAACTCCAATACTGGTCCGTAGCCTGTTGGGAACCTGGCTGCACAGGTGAGCAGTGACCAAGCAAAGATTCATCTGTATTTACAACCATTCCCCTTTGCCTGCATTACCACTTAAGCTTCACCTTCTGTCAGATAAGCAGCAGCATTAGATTCTTATAGGAGCACAAATCCTATTGTGAACTGCACATGCGAGGGACCTAGGTTGGTGTTCCTTATGAGAATCTTATGCCTGATGATCTGAGACGGAGCTGAGGTGGTGATGCTAGTGTTGGAGAGTGGCTGCAAATACCGGTTAGCATGAGCAGTGAGATCTAACTGCACATTCCCCACATCCCAGTTTGTAGAAAAATTGTCTTCCATGAAATCAGTCCCTGATGCCAAAAAGGTTGGGGACCACTGACTTAAAGAAGCCTGCCATTGTCCCCATTTCCATCTTCAGAGCTCTATCCAGAGATGTTGCCTGGGATTAGAAGCAAGACATAAAATGGATTGCTCCTAATCTCTTCCCAAAGGAACTGATTTCATTTGCATCAGAGCATGGAGACGTGTAGGCAAAGAATCAGTTGCATGGCAGGCATGACACCATCTTGAATTGAAACTGCCATGATGACCGATGTGTGACTCCTACACTTCAAGGTGTTCTGCAGCAAGGTCTTTAAACAATGCCTATAGCATAGGTAATCCCTCATAAAGATGCTTATCTAACCTTCCCAGTGGTACTGAGTTTTAGCAGAAAGTCTGAGTTGTAACACATGTTTTTACCTAAAAGCTTACTTTGTAAAGGATGCTTTCTGGAGGGCAGCTGCATCCATTGTCTTGCAGCTGACCAAGAAATTGCTTCTTTTCATAAGTTCCTATTATATATTTATTCCTGAGACACTGGATTGTGAGTCTTTCCTTAGCTTTTCAGATTCCTTTGTTGTTAGAGGCAGGTTTGCATATACTTACTCACCACAAAATAAGAAATTTAAGCTCAGGATGCTCTCAAAAATAGTGATGGTTATGATGAAAGGAGATTCATGGATCTAATAAAGATACAGCCTAGAGTGTAGACAAATAGTTTTCCGGAGAGAACCCGAGTTTCAGACAGCTGACAGGAGTCATTCTCAGGTCAGAACAAATATCAAACACTATTCTTTGAAGAAGGCATATATTGATTGGATTAGTTTGTAGAAGACTTTATACCTGAGCATTGTTGAAAACTGCAACAATCATCAGGCAATTAATTTTTTCATTTATCTTTTTTTTTTTTTAGATGAGATCTCACTATGTTGCCCAGGATGGTGTGCAGTGGCTAGTCACAAGGATGAGCGTAGCGCACTGTAACTTTGAACTCCTGGCCTCAAGCAGTCCTGCCACCTCAGTCTCCTGAGTAGCTAAGGCTACAGGTGTGCCACCACACCCAGCTAATTAGTTTTTAAAATTAGTTTTAAATTAGTCAGTTTAACATCTGACTGTGGTTAGGAAACGTATACAAGAGAGCCCTACTAGGACCATTGTCATGCCAAGGTGACTGTAAGAAAATCCAAAGCTGTGCTTTCCTGGGGAGCAATACTGGAAACTTAACAGTATAGGGGAAAATAGACTTCATTAAAACAATCTGGCCAGTCACTAAAGAAATGAATGAATAACAATGATAATAATAAGCCCCGTAGGGGAAAAGAAGACCAGTACCTACAGTGACTACAATATAGTGTTCTAAAATGTTCAGTTTTCAATAAGAAATTATGAAGCCTGATATGAAACAATAAAATATGACTCATACACTATGGAAAAGTAAACAAAACAGACCACAAAAATTACCTGTGATAGTGACCTGATGCTGGATTCAATGGAAAAACATCTCAAAGTGGTCATTGTAAATATGTTCACAGAACAAAAGGAAGCATGCTTTAAGAAGTGCAAGAAGGTGTGATGGTAATGTCATATCAAACAGAGAATATCTATAAAGAAATTAAAAAGAACAAAATAAAATTCTAAAGTAAAAAAGGTACAGTAAGTGAAATAAGAAAATTTATTAGAGGAGTGCTCAACAGTAAATTTGAGTTGGTAGAAGAATTAGCAAACTGGAAGGTAGATCAGCTGAGATTATATAGCTGAAGAACAAAGTGAAAAAGAATGAAGAAAAACTAATAGCACCTTAGAAAAATATTGGGACACCTTTAAGCACACTAGCATATGCATAATGGAAGTAGCAGGATAACAAGAGAGAAAAAGAAGATGAAAAAATTTTTTAAAAATTGACTAAAAACTTCCCATACCTATGAAAAGCAATAAACTACATTGAGAAAGCTCTCACTCCTTGAGAAAGGTCAATGAATTCCAAGTAGGACAAATGCAAAAAGACCCACAAACACATCATAGTAAAAATCCTAAAAGTCAAA
>CAUYQG010291148.1:0-15684 GCA_963574415.1 Tarsius wallacei
CAGCCTTCCAAGTAGCTGGAACTATAGGCATGTGCCACCATGCCTGGCTAATTTTTTTTTAATTTATTGTAGAAATGTCGAACCCATGGACTCAGGCCTCCCAAAAGTGCTGGGATTACAGGCTTGAGCCATCGCACACAGCCCAGTTGGGAACAATGGACTTTTTTGGTAGCTCATGCCCCTGAGGGAATACAATGCCTCAGAAAATGAGGTCTGTCGAGATAAATGTGCTTATTTACACCAGCTCCTAGACTGGCTGAGGTCGGCTCAGGGCCTGTAGCCAGGCATCTGAGCGATGGGGAGAGCTTCAGAGAGCAACATCTTGCCGACTTAGGGATTTATGGGCTCCCTGACAGAGCAGCCTCGGTTTTGAGGCCAGTAGCGGGAGGGCCAGGAGGTTGCCCAAGGTTTTCTCAGAGGCTTTGAAAGCAGTTGGGCCCTTGGAGAAAATGCCTTTGAAACAGGGGGGTGTTATCTCCCATCTCCTCTGGAGTCAAAGCAATGGCAGGCGAGGGTGGGTGGGAACCATGAGGGTAGGCGGATAGGGAAGCATTCTTCCCCAAAGGTTATCTTGCTCTTCTTTCTGCTTTCCAAAGGCCCAAATGATGACTTTGTATTTAAGACGCTCTGGTTTATTTTCAAAGAAATGAAGCAAAGGGCGGGGCACAGTGACTCAAGCCTGTAATCCCAGCACTTTGGGAGGCCGAGGCGAGAAGACTGCCTGAGCCCAAGGGTTCGAGAACAGCCTGGGCAACTTGGTGAGACCTTGTCTCTACAGTAAATCAAAAAATTAGCCGGGCATGGTGGCGCACGCCTATAGTTCCAGGTACTCGGGAGGCTGAGGCGGGAGGATCGCCGGAGCCCAGCAGGTCAAGGCTGTGGTGGCCTTGAGCATGCCACTGCACTCCAGTCTGGGTGACAGAGTGAGACTCCGATTCAAAAAAAGAGAGAAAGAAATGAAGAAAGGAAAAGCTGTTTTTCTAGGTCTAATTATAATAAGCCATAAGGCTGGAAAGATAGAAAAAAAATGTCCATCTCCTGGCTCTGCTTTCACCAGGTACACACCTAAGCCGTGGGGGTGTTCGTGTGTGCATAACCTGCTGAGGGAACTCCATCAGCACCCCAGCACTGATCTCAGAACACCCACCCTGAGTCCAACCACAGCCCCACCCGCAGGAGTCAAAGTTCTTTTCTCCCATTCAATCCTCACATGAACTGGAAAGTGACCAAGAGACTGGAAGAACCAGTGATCTGGGTCCTCCAGGAATCAGGGAAAGCAACGTGGGGTCTTTCTCCCTGTCACCCCTGGGCACCCAGTGAAACTGCCTATATAAAATTAATATCTGGGCACGGTGGCTCATGCCTATAATCCCAGCACTTTGGAAGGCCGAAGCGAGAGGATTGCCTGAATCCACGGGTTCGTGACCAGCCTGAGCAACTTAGTGAGACCTCATCTCTATATCAACAGATTAGCTGGGCGTGGTGGCATGTGCCTGTTGTCCCAGCTACTTGGGAGGCTGAGGCAGAAGGATCGCCAGAGCCTGGCAGGTCAAGGCTGCGGTGGCCATGAGCGTGCCACTGTACTCCAACCTGGGCAACAAAGAGAGGCTCCAACTCAAATATATATATATATATATATATATATATATATTTATTTATTTATTTATTTATTTATATTAATATAGGGTCATGAAGAACATGGGGTAACAGCTGTGGAAGAGACCCAAGCCCTACAAGGTCGCAGTGGTGGTCAGAAATGAACAAATCTGTTGGTTCTAAGTTTGCTTTCACTTCAAAAGAGAGCAATTTTTTTTGAGTCAGTGTCTCACTCTGTCGCCCAGGCTGGAGTGCAGTGGCACACTCACGGCCACCCCTACGTCGACCTGCTGGAATCAGACGATCCTTCCGCCTCAGCCTTCCAAATAATCGAAACTATAGGCACGTGCTACCACACCCGGCTAATATTTCAATATATTGTAGAGACGAGGTCTCACCAAGTTGCCCGGGCTGGTCTCGAACCCTGGGCTCAAGCAATCCTTTCACCTCGCCTCCCAAAGTGCTGGGATTATAGGCTTGAGCCACTGCACCTGGCTAGACCAATTTTTTAATGATCTTTGTGTCCTGTTGATAAACATATTTTCCCTTAAACAATGAGCCTAAGGTCAAACAGATCTCCTTGATGGCGTTCTGAAGGGCACAAGCAGCTTTAATTTTCAGGGGCCCCACCTCCCGTGCATCTGCCTCCCAAACTACCTTTATCATGAGCAGGGGTCAGTAGCTGATGGCTGCAGGACTTGCTTGATAGATAGCTTCTCTGTTGTAAACTCTAAGAGTGCTGTTTTAGATGCTTTTCTGACTTTGAACTCTGATGGACCCATGACCCGGGACACATACCAAGGGGCTGACTCTGCCAGTCTTGTGATCCTCTTCTAGAAAGTCACTCTGCCGACACAATGACAGTTTGGACACCCCCTTGACTCCATCCCCAACCAATCAGCAGCACCCGTTCCCTAGTTCTATGGTCACTAAATTATTCCTTAAAAAGCCCAAGCTAGCTGGATGCAGTGGTTCATGCCTATAATCCCAGCACTTTGGGAGGTGGAAGGGAGAGGATTGCCTGAGCCCATGGATTCGAGACCAACCTGGCAATATGGTGAGACCTTGGCTCTACATTAAATCAAAAAATTAGCTGAGCATAGTGGTGTGCACCTGTGGTCCCAGCTACTTGGAAGGCTGAGGCGGAAGGATCGCCTGAGCCCAGCAGGTCGAGGCTGTGGTGTCCGTGAGCACGCTACTGCACTCCAGCCTGGGCGACAGAGTAAGACTTTGATTCAAAACAAACAAACAAAAAACAACTCTCAGTCAGTGCAGAGCCTCATGCCTGTAATCCCAGGACTTTGGGAGGTAGGAGTGAGAAGATTGCCTGAACCCAGGGGTTCGGGACCAGCCTGGACAACTTGGCGATACCTTGTCTCTACAATAAATAAAAAAAATTAGCTGTGCACGGTGGTGCACACCTGTAGTTCCAGCTACTTAGAAGGCTGAGGTGGAAGGATCGCCTGAGCCCAGCAGGTCGAGGCTGTGGTGGCCATGAGCATGCCCCTGCATTCCAGTCTGAGCAACAGAATGAGACTCCAAGTCAAAAAGAAAAAAAAGAAAGAAAAGAAAACAAACAAACAAGCAAAAGAGTCCTAGTCTAAAATTCCTGGAGTGGTGGCTTTGAGAAATATCTCTGTCCTCCTTGCTCAGTTCCCTTGAGATCATTAAACTCTTTCTCTATTGCAGCACTGCTATCTCAGTACATTGGTTCTTTCCTATGCAGCGGGCATAAGAACCTGGTCAGGCTGTAACACAGGTCCTCAAAACCTGGGCTGTCAGAAAGGGCAGGTCCCAGAGCCAGGGCTGCTGGCAGATCTTCTGACCCTCTGCTCTAGCGGGAGTGGACTGGAGGCTGTGTGCCCCAGGGAGGTTTGTCTTCCTAAGCAGATCTAGTCAATCTTCTTGTTCTGACCAAGTAAAATACAATAGGTATCCGTCAGATTCCTGTTTAAAATAGTGCTGAGGGCGGGGGGTGGGGGAAGGGGCGCGGAAGCTTGGGGGATGGAGAAGGCCTCTCAGTCTCTCCCCTACTTGTCAAAACCCCAAATCTCCAATTCCCCAAGGTGGAGGCAGGGGGCAGGGAGTCGCTGGTCTCTGAGAGCCCCTCTAGCTCTGACCAGCTTCGCATCCTGAAGCCAGGCCTGGGTGGGACTCCCACTCCCCTGCTGCAAGCCTCTCCTTGCTCCCACGGCTGTTCACAGCCCTGATGGCTCAAAATGACGTTTTCCAAACACAGGAGACAGAGATAAGAAGCAGATGGGGAGGGAGAAGGCTGGGAACTGGAGCTGAGCCCAGGGAGGACAGTGGGCTCCTTGCTGAGAGCACACGGAGACATCCAGACCCAGCAGGAGATGGACACACATGCAGGGACCTCTCGCCCCTGCTCTGACGCGGCACTGAGTCAGGGCCCAACATGGCGGCCAGTGCCTGATCCTTTGGAGTAGACTGCCATTCCCTGGTCAGAACCTGCTCCCCTGAGTATCCCCTGTGCTGGTACCTACCCCCCCCCCACACACACCCCTGAGAACTCCCACACACCTGCCCAGAAAGGGAGAACGGGACTGGGTTTCACGAAGCGCTGTTCACTGCTGCGCCCCAGTGCCTAGACGAAGCTGGCACATAGTTTTGCAGCACTCAGTAAATATTTGGAGAAAGAATGATTTGCTGTATTAATCCTTCCAAAGGGAGGTGGTATTTTAGCTGGGACCAATTCCCTAGGAATGGACTTTCAGAGGCAGAAAGAACAACCAGGTGTCCCTCAAAGCAGCAAACACAGAGGGACTTGATTAGGTGCAGATGGCTTACATGGGGGTGTGGATGGGTTGAGCTCTTAGACCTCTATGGGGCTGCCAAGCGTGGTGGCTCACTCCTGTAATCCCAGCACTTTGGGAGGCCAAGGCAGGAGGATTGTTTGAGCCCAGGAGATGAAGATGAACCTAAGCAACATAGGGAGACCAGGCCTCTACAAAAAACAAAAAACAAAAATTAGCCTGGCATGGTGGTGCACACCTGTAGTTCCAGCTACTCAGGAGGCTGAGGTGGAAGGATTGCTTGAGCCTAGGAGATTGAGGCTGCAATGAGTTGTGAGCATGCCACTGCACTCCAGCCTGGGTGATAGAATGAGACTCCAATCCCACCCCCCGGAAAAAAAACTGTATGGGGTGTTATTAGGGAAGTCAGCCAAAAATTAAAATAATAATAATAATAATAATAATAATAATAGGACCAGGTGCAGTGGTTCACGCCTATAATCCCAGCACTTTGGGAGGCCAAGGTGAGAGGATTGCCTGAGCTCATGGGTTCAAGACCAGCCTGGACAACTTGGTGAGACCTCATCTCTACAATACATCAAAAAATTCGCCGGGCATGGTGGCGTGCACCTTGTAGTTCCAGCTACTTGGAGGGCTGAGGGGGAAGGATCACCTGAGTCCAGCAGGTCGAGGCTACCATGGCCGTGAGCATACTACTGCACTCCAGCCTGGGCAACAGAGTAAGACTCCAACTCAAAACAAACAAAAAAACACACACAATAATAATAATGGGAGCTACCATTATGCAGAGACTCTTTTGACAGGAGTTCCAAAGAGTAGTTTCAAGGTCACCTCTGGGCTCCCTTGGACCTCTAAAAAAGAACCAGACCAGCTTGGCTTGCTTTTCTGCATCCCAGGGCCCCCTGAAAATTAGCGGTTGTTTGGGGGTCCTGGGTCAGACCTCCATCCAATCCCTAGCCCCAACCCCTACCTCCAGCTAATCCCTCCTCCCACTGCCAAAGGCAATCAAATGGCGCCTGCCGAGATCGCATGCTTCTAGGGAGACCTCCATAGCTCAGACATTCTGCAGATGATCTCTGCTTCCCCTCTCAGCCTGGACAGGAAGTAAAATACAGCATCCAGCTGGGCCCAACTCAGCCATGCTGCTCGTGTGGGGCAGAAGCCTTGCAAGGAATCCCAGCTCCTGCCAAGGAAAACATGAGTCAGGTCGGGCTAAGCCAGGTGGCTTCTCTCTCCCCACCTTCCATCCGCACACCCCCAACTCGGAGCCAATGAGCTGTTTGGGTAACCCCAAGACCCCACTCCCACACCGCCTACAGCCAGCAAGGGCATGCCAGCAGGATTCTTGGCCTGGCTGTGGGTCACTGCCTTTGAACGTTTAAATCAAAAAAAAGAAAGAAAAGAAAAAAGAAAGTGTGGGCAGTGTGAGGCTGTAGTTTGAGCCCACCTTGAGAGGGATAGGATCATTCACCCCTGCCGTCCCGCCTGCCCCAACCTTCTCTGGACAGGGATCCCTTTTGGGGCATTGTGACAGTCCTTAGAGGAAGAGCCCACCTCTGCCAGGAGCAGCACAGGAGTCCTATCCAGCAAGTAAAGGAAAGCATCTCCTGATTCCTCTTGCCGTCCCATCTGGGCCTGCCATGCTCCTGAAGGCTTAAACATGACTGTTTCCTTGTGTCTGGGGAAGCTGCTTTTGCTGCTGGGCTTTATGGAAAAACCTTTCCCACCTTTGTGGCTTCTAGTCCAAAAGTTTCCTCCCTGTCTCCTCAACAGAGAAAGAGCTCCAGGGTCTCAAACGCAGGATCCGCCTGGCTTTCTTGTTTCTATTCACTCTGGAACTGCATTGTCCAATAGAAATACACAATAAGCCGTAAATGAGTCACCTATGCAATTTAATGTTTTCTTTGTGTGTGTGTGTGTGTGTGTGTGTGTGTGTGTTTGTGTGTGCTGGAGTCTCACTCTGTTGCCCAGGCTGGAGTGCAATGGCATGCTTACGGCCACTGCAGCCTCAACCTGCTGGGCTCCGGCGATCCTTCTGCCTCAGCCTTCCAAGTAGCTGGAACTACAGGCATACGCCACCGGGCCTGGCTAATTTTTTGATTTATTTGTAGAGATGAGGTCTCACAAGTTGCCCAGGCTGGTCTCGAGCCCCTGGACTCAAACAATCTTCTCACCTTCGTCTCCCAAAATGCTGGGATTATAGATGTGAGCCACCGCACCTGGCTTAATGTTGTCTAATGGCCACTTTTTGTAAAAGTATGAAGAAAACATCAAGATTAGTTTTAGCAACATATTTTATTTAACCCAATATATTTGGATTAACCCAAATGAATATTATCAGATCAATCATGCAATTCATATAAAATATTAATAAGATATTTTATTTCTTTCTTTTTCTTTTTTTTTTTTTTGAGTTGGGATCTCACTCTGTTGCCCAGGCTGGAGTGCAGTGGCATAATCACGGCTCACCCAGCCTAGACCTCCTGGACTTGAGTGATTCTTTTGCCTCAGTCTCCCAAGTAACTGGGACTACAGGTGCATGCCACCATGCCTGACCAATTTTTTTATTATAGAAACAGAGTCTCACTATGTTGCTTAGGCTGGTCTCGAACTCCTGGGCTCAAGCAATCCTCCCTCCTTGACCTCCCAAAAGTGCTGGATTACAGGTGTGAGCCATCACACCTGCTTCTTCCTTTTTTTCCATACTAAGTGTATTAGTTTTAGTAAGGTTGCTGTAACAACTTCCCACAAGTGGGGTGGCTTAAAACAGTAGAAATTTCTTTTTCTCGCAATTCTAGAGGCTAAATCAAGGTGTCAGCAGGGGCATGCTCCCTCTGAAGTCTCCAGGAAAGAACCCCTCTGTGCCCCTTCCTAGCTTCTGTTGGTTGCTGGCAGTCCTTGGCTTTCCTTGGCTACAAGCTGCATCATTCCAGTCTCTGCCTGTGTCACCACATGGTCTTCTGTGTGTGTCTCTGTGTCTTCACATTATTACAGTCTGAGTAAATTATTAGCTGCTCTCTCTTGACACCAATAAATTGAGGGACAGGGAACTGGCAGAAAGAAGTTTATTTCTGAATTCAGAATTCAGGGAGCAGAACCTGACTCCTGGCATTTCTGGGACCAGTCGGCTCACATCTTAGGGTTTATAGTCCGTTTTTATAAGTTTAGGGTTGCTGGCACCTATACATTGACTATGTGACTGACAGAGCATTGTATAGAATTCAAGCTACAGCCGCATTTTGTTGACAGTAACATTTATGACCTGAGTTTCCTGGCGCTGACTACCACAAGGTAGCTCACAGTGTTATCAGTAACACCAGACTGAAGAATTGAATAAGCTTGTTATTAAGTAAGGGAGTCAACAGAGCCTGTTACAAAGTAAAAAATTATTCACTACAACATTTATTTATTTTTTAGTTGGAGTCTCACTCTGTCACCCAAGCTGGAGTGCAGTGGCACACCCATGGCCACCCCAGTGTCAACCTGCTGGGCTCTAGCGATCCTTCCACCTTAGCCTTCCAAGTAGCCGGAACTATAGGCATGTGCTACCACACCAGGCTCATTTTTTTTCATTTATTGAAGAGACAAGGTCTCACCAAGTTGCCCGGGTTGGTCTCAAACCCACAGGCTCAGGCAATCCACTCGCTTCGGCCTCCCAAAGTGCTGGGATTACAGGCTGAGCCACCGAGCCCGGCCCATATTGTTGATTAGTAGTTATAACATGCAAAAAATTTTGGAAATTACAAGGCTAATGGCTACATGGGTGTTGAATTTTCAAATCTATGACCACTGATAAAAGGGATTGAATAGGGAGTCATTTCTCTCAGTTGAGTCAGCATAGTCTGCAAGGGGGCTAAAGATTCTTTGAAGTGACAACAGGGAATGTATAGGAGATAAGGGAATATGCCCGCTTTTGCAAATTCTCAGGAATGCAGTGACATGCAGGCCCGCTCGAACGTTATTCCTCTCTTTAAGGGCTGTAACATATGAATAAACAATAGTGGGCTTCCATACCAACATGGCCTTCTTACAAGGATACAAGTCATCGGACTTATGAACCACCCTCGTTAAGATGAGATTTTACTCATCTTAACTAATTACATCTGCAGAGACTCTGTTTCCAAATAAAGTCACATTGTGTGGTTCCACGTGGACATGAATTTTAGAGACACTACGCAACCCAGCACAATGTGGGTTTCAGCTTTATCTAGTCAGCGGAATCAGTGACCACTCACCCAACCGACTTTAGGCTCCCAAGATCCTGTTGCTACCGCCTGTTCTTCAGTCGTCTTTATTGTATTTTTTTGAGTTGGAGTCTCACTCTTTGTCGCCCAGGCTGGAGTACAGTGGCCCACTGGGCTCAGGCAAGCCTTCCATCTCACCCTCCCAAGTAGCTGGAAATACGGACGCATGCCACCATACCCGGCTAGTTTTTGTGATTTATTTTAGTGACGAAGTCTCACCAAGTTGCCCAGATTGGTCTTGAACCCCCGGGCTCAGGCAATCCTCTCGCCTCAGCCTCCCAAAGTGCTGGGATTACAGGCTGAGCCACTGTGCCCAGCCTTTAGTTTTATTTTTAGTTTGGTGGGCCTTGGAGCAGGACACAAGGTAAAAAAAAATAGTGAGATTAATTTTAACAACATAGCTTATTTAACCCAATATATCCAAAATATTATTTCGACATGTAATTGAAACTGCCTTTGTAAAATTAATAAAAGGTCACAAGATTAGAATGGCGGTAGGGGCCTGAATTTTGTTAACACACAGGCATAGCTAAGTCATATGATGTTTGTTAGTCTTATCTTCTTTTCTCGTTGACCTTTTCTTCCTCCATGCATGATTGCTTGTACATAGTCATTTCAATGAGCTGTACTCCCTAGTAATTGAGTGTCTTCATATCTTAGCCCCCAGGGCTGCATGCAAGATGAATGACCTGTTTTTTTCTTTTAAAGAACAATGATCCAGCTGGCCAGTGGCTAATGACTGTAATCCCAGCTCTTTGAGAGGTGGAGGCGAGAGGATTACCTGAGCCCAGGGGTTCTAGACCAGCCCTGGCAACTTGGTGAGACCCCCCATCTCTACAATAAATCAAAAAATTAGCCAGGTGTGGTGGTGCACACCTGTAGCTCCAGCTACTTGGAAGGCTGAGGCAGAAGGATAGCCTGAGCCCAGCAGGTCGAGGCCACGATGGCCGTGAGAGTGCCACTGTACTCCAGCCTGGGCAACACAGTGAGACTCCTAATCAAAAAAGAAAAAAATAAACAAATAAAAGAACAATGATCCTTGGTTCATGCAGACCTCTTAGATGGCATCTAAAAGTTTGACTGGCCAAGGGAAGTGAGCAGAGCTTACCACATCTCACCTCCCCTATGCCTTTCTGCTACACTATAGGCATAGTTAGATAATACCCAGTCAATGTTTTGTAACATGCTTTTCTTTCATTGCTTACTGCTCAAAAGTCATGTAGTCTGGTAGTCAAAAGATTTGTAACTTCCTCAATTGCTCCCATAGATAACATTGCTATCATGAAACCTAAGACTGGTCTTCAAGAAATTTTCAGATATTGCATTCCAGGGGACTACCTGATATAACCAGACCAGTGACCTGTGACCACCCTGATCCAGAAACTCAGCATACAAAGACAATCTTGACACCCCTATGATTTCATCCCCAACCAATCAGCAGGACCCATTCTAGCCCTCTGCCCACCAAACCATCCTTAAAAACTTGACCTCCGAGGGGACCAAAGGGAGGCCCAAACTTTACCTGTACAATGACCATTTGTATACCTAACCCTGAATTGTACCCCACATCTTTAAAATAAAAATCAGATCAATAAAAAGTTAAAATTTGACATAGGTACTTATGATATACATTGCAAGTCAAAGTAGTCTGTAAAACATGGACTGTTAAATGAATGGGATTGGGACAATTGGTGGCCATCTAAAATAATATAAAGTTGAAATATACTTTACATATAATTTTGATATAAGTCCAAATTTATCATAAAAATATAATAGAACTTGGAAAAACTATAGAAGATTGTTTTTAACTCATAGTGGGAAAAACTTTTAAATTATGGTATAAAATTTAGAAGACATTTAAGAAAACATTAATAAAGACAAAAGCAAAGATTTTCTTGGCATGTCATGAACCATCCTAATCAAAAAATAAATAAGTTGAGAAAATCTTGGTAATGTATATCATAGCCAGAGTGTTAATTTCCCATATTTATTAAAAGTTTCTGTAAAATGATCATTCAAAATCCAAAATACTAATAAGGAAATGACTATAGGTTATGAGTCACTCTTTCTAGAAAACAAAAATGTCTTTTACACATATGGAAAGATAAGAAACTAAACTCAGAATAAAAGACATTCAAGGCCGGGCTCGGTGGCTCAGCCTGTAATCCCAGCACTTTGGGAGGACGAGGTGAGTGGATTGCCTGAGCCTGCGGGTTCAAGACCCACCTGGGCAACTTGTCAAGACCTCATCTCTACAATAAATCAAAAAATTAGCCGGGTGTGGTAGCACGCGCCTGTAGTTCCAGCTACTTGGAAGGCAGAGGCGGAAGGGTCGCCGGAGCCCAGCAGGTAGAGGCTGCGGTGGCCGTGAGTATGCCACTGCAATCCAGTCTGGGTGACAGAGTGAGACTCCAACTCAAAAAAAAAAAAGGACATTCAAATTACAAGTACACAGAGTTATATGTTACTTATTGAAATATGAAAGGTCAAAACATTTGGTAGCAACAGTGTGGACATGACACCGGCCCAAGCACTCTCTCTCTTTCCAGTGGTAGTGCAAATGATTGCAACCTCCAGGGAAGGCAACTTTCAACATATGTAAGCATATATAAAGTATCATATGGCCAGGTGTGGTGGTTCACGCCTATAATCCCAGCACTTTGGAAGGCCAAGTTGAGAAGATTGCCTGAGCCCACAGGTTCGAGACCAGCCTGGGCAACTTGGCAAGACCTCATCTCTACTATAAATCAAAAAATTAGCTGCTCATGGTGGCGCATGACTGTAGCCCCAGCTACTTGGAAGGCTGAGGCGGAAGAATTGCCTGAGCCCAGCAGGTCGAGACTACAGTGGTCGTGAGTGTCCCACTGCACTCCAACCTGGGCAACAAAGAGTGAGACTCCAACTCAAAAAAAAAAAAAAAAAGTATCATACTTTTCTCTATCTAATTCCTAATTTACAAGTGTATTCTAGAGATATGTTTGTGCATGTTCCGAGACATGTGTAAAGTTAATAAGTGCAGAAAAAAAAAAACCCCAAAAAAAAAACAAAAAACCTGGCCTCTAAATTCTTGGGAAGGCAGATTTAAGGAATATCTCCATCCTTGCTCAGCTGCCCTGTGATCATTAAACTATTTCTCTGTTGCAACATCTGCTGTCTCAGTGTATTGGCTTTCTGTACAGCAGGAGAGAAAAACCCAGTCAGGCAGTAACATAATCAGTATAAAATATTATGACTTGGATATTTTACGTATTTTTATGCGAGCTCTTCAAAATCCTTGTATGTGTTTGACTCTTACAGCACATTCCAATTCAGATCAACCACATTTCAAGTGCTCAATAGCTACCCGTGGCCAGTGGCTATCTTCTCGGACAGTGTAGCTCAGGACACTAAGGGGGAAAAAAGCGAGTCCTCTAGCAACGCTGGGAAGCCCCTGGTTCCCAATGGTTCCAGGAAGTGGTATTTACCTGATGACTTCCCTACATCCAGGTCTTTGTTGATTATCTCTCATTTGTTGTCTCATGATTGTGAAGGGAGGAATTTATGTGAGATAAGCTCACTGGAGTTGGCCAGAAGGTGGATTTGTTCTTTTAAAGAAAAGTGGTTGTCTCACGATTATGAAGGGCGGAATTTACATGAGATAAGTATCAGCTGGAGTTGGCCAGAAGGTGGATTTGTTCTTTCAAAGAAAAGTGATGAACGCCTGGTTGCTCCTTCACCATACAAGTAGACTCTCCCTTCCCTGTAGGCAAAGTGCCCATTCCTGGGCACCTGGGCTCAGAACGAGTGCAAATGATTGAAAATGAGCTCAGGGGTTCGAGACCAGCCTGGGCAACTTGGTGAGACTTCGTCTCTACAATAAATCAAAAAATAAGCTGGCCGTAGTGGCACACACCTGCAGTTCCAGCTACTTGGAAGGCTGAGGCGGAAGGATCACCTGAGCCACTGCACTCCAGCCTGGGCAACAGAGTGAGACTCTGACTAAAAAAGAAAAGAAAAGAAAAGAAAACCTCAGGTAACAACAGTGGGAGACACGCACCTCCCCAGCAGAGGCATGCCATTGCTGGGGGACAGCCAGACTCCCTATCCCCCGGCAGTGTGAGATGAGTGTGGCCCCATGCCTGGTACACCTGGCCCCTCCCGACCCACATCTTTTTCCTCTAGACATGTGTGGGTCTCGCTGGTCTGGGGTCCGTTCCATCTCTTTTTAGGATGACTTTGCCTCTGTCTGCTTTGATTTCTGTGTGTTGTCAGTTTTATGGCCAAACTCTCATTTCCCCAGTGTGCTCCCTTGAGATGCCTGCAATTCTTCCTTCTCTTGGACCCTGTACTACACCCTCTCTGTTTTTCTGAGAAAACTGGAAACCAGACCAGAAGCTGTGTTCTCCACCTCTTAGGCTCTGGGTCCCATGCATAGCCCCTGTTCGGGATGTGCCTGCTGAGAAGTGGGGTGTCCCCTCCAAGTGGCCCGCCTGTCCTCAGGTCCTGATAACTGCAGTGGTCGAGCTGGGACAACAAGATGATGGGGTCATCACGCTTGCACTCTGGAGCAAAACAAAAACACTGGATGGAAAATGCCGTAGAAAGTAAAAGAAAATGAATACAGGGGATAAGGAAACTCTGATGTGAATTCAGGGCTTGCTACTCATCCCTTAAAGTTGCAAATGATGTGAATTCCGCCCCACCTCTCATCTTGAGAGCCTTCCATTTTTTTCTCCTGCAATGCACGGACCTTGCAAAAAGTGACTCAGCCTTACATAAGAGATGGGAATTTGAGGGGGACCAACAGCATGATGACTCATTGCCTTGAAATTTCCAATGGGATACACATGTTTTTGTAGACGATTTTTTTTTAATGTATCTTTAATGATTGTCCAAAAAATGACTTGGGAGGCAGATAGAGGTGAGGAGCCTGCATCAGGGCAGGAAAGAATAGACATGATGGACAAGAGACTCAGGACAGGGCCCTCTCAGGTCCGGCCTCAGAATGTTCTGGTGAGAATCCAGAACTCTCCTCTCAAGACCTCAGGGCACTTCAAGACATTTAGTAATATAATTACCTCATACAGCAAGAATCCACCCCTGCAGTCTCCAGGAAGTACCTCGATTTGGAGAAGTTGTGACCAAACTCGATGTCACCCCCGACTTAAAAGTTGCCGAAGACTATAGGGCAAGAGGTTCTCAGCCCTGTTCACAGGCTAGAATTCCCTGGGGAGCTTCATAATATCCCAATGCCCAGACCAATAAATCAGAACTTCTGAAGATGGTGCAAGGTAGCAGGGTTTTTGGTTTTTTTTCCCTTTGGTTCCTCAGGTAATTCCAATGATGAGCACCTCCTGAGTTGAAGGGTTGGGGCCATTTAATATGGTGGATCATTCCAGAAGTGGTTACCACCCTGATTCTTGGAGGGTTATTAATCATTCTCTCAATTTTCAGATACAACCAGCTATCATTCTTCAGAGAGCTTGAAATTTTTTTTCCTCGCTTTTCTATCTTGTTGCAAAAAGCCCACAGGAAACCTGTTCCCTGCAGGGAAGACAGGTGGATGCAGAGAGCAGACAAGTGGGGAGGGCCCTTGGACTCACCTAGAGGCAGCCCGGAGTCTTCCACACCAACCCACCTCTGCCTCGCCATCTCCAGCCTGCAGCTGGATTTATGCCAGTGTCCCCCTGTCAGGGCAGTTCTGCCTAAGCCATTCATGGCTCCCCTGGCCACTGGATAAAGTCATGGGCTTCATGCTGGCACTTGAAGCCAGGCCCTAGCCCGGGAGTCAATCTTCAGAAAGGGTGGTGAGGAACAAGCTGGGAGATGACTAGGATATGTGACCTGTCTCTCAAGACCTTACTGTGACTAAACCCTCCTTGACCTAAATAGCATTTCCTCCTATGCCACTGTGAACTGTAGGACTGTCATGGTTAGCTTGGGCAGAGGGCGAGAGTGGCCTCAGTAATTCAACACTCCAGTTTATTCTTGAAAGGACATAACATGGATTTAATATACCCAATGAGCAGCCATTTTAACATTGCCTAAACCTCTTGTTTTTCTAGCTGTCGACTTAACTTACCCTCTAACCATAGCCAAAGACAGAACTGGTTTCTCAGAGGTAGTTGTTGATAATTGTTTTACAACACCCTCCCTAACTTGTTACTAATTAGCTTTTCTATTTCAAGTATTTGCCTTCATCCAAAAGACCCAAGTTAACCTAATCAGTCCTTTGTGACCTATGTAACACAGATCCCCACCTCCATGGCAGCAATCATGTGACTAACTCACCATCTGCCTGCTGTCCATCACCTGACGTCAGTACTTGTCCCTTCATGATGACATGGAGCAGACCACCACCCAATCACCTTAATGACCTTCCCCCATCAAAGGGAAGGATTAAAAGGACTCAACCACGAGCAGCCATTTGCCATTGCCTTACTGGACTCTGGTATGGCCATGTACTCTTTGAGCTATGGCTGTCGCTCCGGCTTTGGCCCCCTCCCATATCTTGGGGAGGTGAACCTCCTCTTCCTCTCTCTCTCTAATTTACTTTCCAAGTAAACTATATTTTAGTGCAAATTTTTGCATCTTTCTCAAAGCACTGGATCACACACCAGACACCCACACCCTGAAGGGCCTGACCTAACTTTCTGGAGGGCTCCCTGGGATTGTGACCTAACAACTCTCATATTCATATCAACAATTTCCAAAGTGTCATAAAGCAAGGATCATCTCTGACAGTTTTATCTTTTCTTTTCATTCAGGAGAGCCTTGTAGGCTGTCAGGGCAATAATTCCTAAAGTCTATTCCATGAATCTCAAGTTTTGTGAGATGTTCATTGATATTATGTTTTTTTTTTTTTAAAGTCAAATAGGTTTGGGAAATAATGGATTTTAAAAATGAATATGTGAATGTGTTTCTTTATTGCATGATTCTGAGACTTTATTCATTGCATTAGTGGTGGGTGGGGTGTTTTCTGAAAGAATCCTCTGAGGCGAGGTGGGCCAGTGCTGAGGCTGTGGAAATAATGCAAGATTGCAACAAGGAAGAAAGTAGAAAGAAGTAAAATTTATTATTTACCTTTCACA
>CAUYQG010291150.1:0-17132 GCA_963574415.1 Tarsius wallacei
CGTGGCACATTCCTCCAGTTCCAGTTGCTTGGAAGGCTGGGGCAGAAGGATCGCCTGAGCCCAGCAGGTCAAGGCTTCAGTAGCCATGAGCATACCACTGCACTCTAGCCTGGGCGATGGAGTGAGACTCTGACTCAATAATCAACCAATCAATCAATCAATGCATAAATACATACATAAAGGGTCTCTGTGGACTGGATAAAGGATGTATTTTCTCTGAGCTTCAGTTTCCAAATTACAAAATCAAAATAATTCCACTTTTCATTTATCTTCTAAAAATAGGCACTTATATTGAGCAGGGATATTTCTTTGGTAAGAATGTATTTTGATATCAATTGAGCCTACAAAACTGTCAATTGGTGGCAACGTTGGCCGTCCATTGATATAATCCAGCCATGGATTATCTCTGTGTGGCAAAATTTACCTTAGTTCTGAAAATCACACTGTGGTGAGCTTTTCTTCCATGCACTAGAATACAAGTACCTATCTACTTTTCTTGAGAAAGCTCTGATTCTGTGAAATAACCCAAATGCAAATGCTTCCATTTGATATGATAAGCTTTCTGGTGAGTGATATAAAGTTGGTGGTCATTTGCATATCCAAGTCTCTGAAGAGACTTCCCAGTAAATCACAAGTCCTGCTGCCCCATGCCTGAAAATGCTCCCTTATCCTTGGGAGATACATGCATCCTTCTGCCCAAGGACTTGCTCATAGGAAATTAGAAGAGTGACCAGCACAAGGGGGAATGTGATGGTTGACCTCTTATTCTCACTGTGAAGAGGAACCAGACTGAGCTTGGTGCACATAATCTGGATTCGATTTTGCTGCCTCAGAGATGATGTCATGCAAGATTGGAAAGATTTAAATGTATTGTTGAATAGAGTGATTGTTTTCATGTGGGCCAGAAGGTCTGGCCATATTCTGTGGGAAGGGGTGAGAATTTCCCTTGAAGAAATGGAATATTCCTAGACAATCTCGAGGCAAGAAATTAGGGAGATGTGAAGGGAAAATGGAGGTCTTTTCTCCCTCTTTGGAGCAAGAGAGTGCGGAGCCTGTACCATGAGGTGTGATGGTGATGGGGCTGTTCCTCCAAACCCAGGCACATCACTACTGCATGGCACCTTCTGAGAAGTTCAAGGTGAAACCTTAAAAAAATAGTCACTTACTCTTGGTTTAGTCCTTCAGTGCTCTGCAAACCATCCTTCAACTGGGGTTACAGTTAACAACCTTGCTTTAAGGAAATATGTGTCAACAATTGGAGAAAACAGGCATGTGACAAGCAGCTTGAGTAGCTCTTTGTAAGCCGGTAGAGGGGTCAAAGGGACCTAGAAGCCACATATGTCACGCTCAGGACCCTTCAGTCTCCCCCTTGGCAGAGATACATGCCCTTGCTTCTTCTAGCTCATGTTATTCTAAGTGAGGCTCTGCTGCTAAGTCCATGAATAAGTGGGCAGAGGCTGTGATCTTCACTTGAGAAGAGGTATTGCTCAGAAAGTTAGGAATGAACAGAGCTGTGAACACAAAGAGTTCACAGGTAACAAGGGACACTGACATGTGTCAGGGAGGGCTGGTGGCTGGGAGCAGCAAGAGAAGACTGGACGCTGGAACCAAGAAAACCAAGAAATGATCCAATAAAGTTCATTCTAGGGAATACATCGACAACCAGGTTAGAAATCCCCATGTCATACAACTCAGGAAACTGTTCATGGTCTGCTTATCATAATACTACAAGAAAGGGATTGGCAGTAATGGGAAACTGCCAGGGGAGAGGGAGAATACTTCATCAATAAGGGCACCTGATGTCAAACCAGGTGAAGTGAGGACCAAATAAGTCCCAAACTTTACCTGTACAATGACCATTTGTATACCCTGATTGTGCCCTACTTCTTTAAAATAAAAAGTAAAACAAAAAACAAACAAACAAAAAAACCCAAAACAGAATTCAGGGCAGATGTAAATTCCAAAGTTGAGAGAGCCCAGGCAGAAGAAAGTGGACACAGCAGAGAGGGTAAGAGCTTGGGCTCCCCAGCAGAGTTTCCTGATTGGAATCCTCTGCCCTCTGCCCTAGATACATAACCTGGAACAATTTTCTTATCATCTCAATGCCTCGGCTTCCCTATCTGCAAAATGAAAATACAATGGCAATATGATTATGTGGATGTTTTGGTGATTAAGTAAGTTAATAAGAATAAACTGTTGAGGAGAGTTCCTAGCACAATAGAAGCACTCGATAAATGTTAGCTATTACTATCATCACTGTTATTGTTTTCTAGGCAGATAAGAGGCAGGAGCAACTGATTAATGATCAAATGTCCTGACTAGTCACCTGCTCTCTGTCTTCCTCCTTTCAAAAGAGAAAGAGGCAGGCAGAAGGAAGGAGGAGGTAGACTTAAAACACAGTGAAACAGCTGAAAGAACAAATGTGTGAATATCAGGAAGACTGTGATTCTGAGCTGGGCTGATGTCTAACATGGTGAACTTCACAGTTATTTCCTCCTGTAGCAAAAAATCCTGCTTATTAACAAATGATCAATCTATGATCTGAAGGTGAAGGCACAAACTGGATTTCATTGTGGAAAGTGATCCATTCTTGGCTCAGAATCAAATGATAAGTCAACACTTTTGACTAAAAGATTATCGTAATATATATCCTTCATATCCAATAAAGGCCATTTACAAATGTCTGGTCAATGGTACCTGTAGATCAGGTCAGAAATCACTAGAAGCATATTAGTTAATGAAGAACAAAAATTCCAGGAAGACTTCAACTTCCACCCAAGATGGAATAACAGGATCTGTATTTACCCTCACACCTGACACAATCAAAAAAGAAAATCCAAGGCAAAGTATTTGAAATGTTTTCAAAACAGTAGGCAAGAAAGGGCAATTACCTTGGAGAGACAGAAAACAGATAAGGTGAGAGCAATGAAAGTTTTAGTTTGCTGTCTTGAGAGCATTTCATGGCTATAGTGTAGAAAGGAGGAACCCTGCTAGATGAGTAGAGGCCTGATCAGGAGTGGAGATGTGAGGTCAGGAGTCTAAGATGGTAGGGTCAATTAAAATACTAAAGAGGAGAGAACTGCACAAAGAACATGAGATCTACACATGATCCCTCTTAACTGTTTAGCAGAGTATTATGCCAGTGCATGTGTATGAAGAAGTTACACAAGGGCAGGGAGAAAAGTTCCCAAAGGAATTAGAAGAGTGTCCAGCATTCACACCAGGTTGGAAATAGTGCTTGCTCTCACTAGTCAAACTCATAATTCACAGGGTACTGGGTGGTGACTTAGCAAAGTCTTGCTTAGTAATGTGGAATAATTAATCCTAGACTCAGCACTGCTCAATTAGCCTAGAAAGTCATAAAAACAAGACCCAAAATGATTAACAGGTTTCCAAATAAATTCATAAATCTCAGAACAAATCTCAAGAATAGTAATAGGAAAACAAAAATGCTTGCCGGGCACAGTGGCTTGCTGGGCGTGGTGGTTCATGCCTGTAATCCCAGCACTTTGGAAGGTGGAGGCAAGAGGATTGACTGAGTCCAGGGGTTCGAGACCAGCCCAGGCAACTTGGCGAGACCTCGGCTTTACAATAAATAAAAAAATTAGCTGGGCGTGGTAGTGCATCCCTGTAATTCCAGCTTCTTGGAAGGCTGAGGTGGAAGGACTGCCTGAGGACAGGAGACCAAGGCTGCCATGAGCATGCTATTGCACTCCAGGCTAGGTGACAGAGTGAGACTCCAACTCAAGAAAAGAAAAAAACATACTCAATGTTCAGGACAGTAAAATTCACAATATCAGTTACACAATCAAAGATTACCAGCAATGCAAAGAAGCAGAAAAAAGACACAAGGAATCTTCTGAAACCAACTCTAAACTGACACATATATTAAAGCTAGCAGATAGGACAGTAAAACAGTTATATGAAATTATTATAATTATATTCCATATGTTCAAAAGTTAATTAGAATAATGGAAGATATAAAAAAGACCCAAATTGAACTTCCTGAGACAAAAATATACAATTTTGCAACAAAAATACACTGAATGGGATTAGAAAAAAATATTAGTGATTTGAAAGACATAACAATAGAAATGGCTTAAAATAAAACACACAGAGAATAGCAAAATTAATTTAAAAAATGCAGAGCACCAATGTGAAGTGACCAAAGATATGTGCAATTAGAATAGCCAATGGAGAAGAGAAAGAGGAAGTGAGCAGACTAAATATTGCAGTACTATCATAATAGCAAAGATGTGAAATCAACCTAAGTGTCCACCAGTGAAGACTGGATAAAGAAAATGTGGTATATATAAACATTGGAATCCTATTCAACCATTAAAAACAATAAATTCATGTCTTTGCAGCAACATGGATTAAAGTGGAGGCAGTCATCTTAAGTGAAAAAACTCAGAAACAGAAAGTCAAATACTGCATGTTCTCACTTATAAGAGGGAGCTAAGTATTGTTGTATACATGGATACAGAGTAGAGTAATGGACAATGAAGACCTGGAAGAGTGGGAGGGGAGGAAGGAGGTGGGTAATGACAAGCTACTTCATGGGTACAATGTACATTATTTGGGTGATAAAGCCCTGACTTCACAACTACTCAGTTTATCCATGTAAAAAAATTGCACCTGTGCTCCTTAAATGTCTACAAATAAAAATATTTGAAGAAACAATTTTCCAAAATTTTCTAATCCCAAGGAGTGCACTGGGCTCCAAGCATAAAAAAATGAATAAAATTACACCTAGTACATCATAAACAAAAATGCACATTATCAATTAGTGATACAGACTATCTTAAAAGCAGTGAAAAGAGTAAAAGACATGTTACATACAGATTTCTACCTGGAAACCATGCACGTGAGAGGACAGTGAAGCAAAATCTATCAAGCAATGAAAGACAAAAACAGTCTGTCAATCTAGAATTCTATACCCAGCAAAATATCTTTCAAAATAGAAGACAGAATGAAGACATTTTCAGACAAAAGCTGAAAGAATTAATCACCAGTAGACATGTACTATAATAAATGTTAAAGGACGTCCTTTAGACAGAAAAAAAAAAATAGCACATGGAAATCTGGATTTATACATAAAGAAATGAAGAGAACCAGAAATAGTGGCTCTATGGGTAAATATATCCGATTTTAAATATCATTTAAAATATAATTGTTAAAACAAAAATAATAACATATTGTGAGGTATATAAGGTACATACATACATATACATGTGGTATAATAATTAAGTTCGTGAACTCATCCTTTAAAAAGTGCTCCATGCCTCATTGCTGAATATCATCACGGTCACCTTCAAAGTACTCCCCTTGGGAAGCTATGCATTGATGCCAGCACCCAGTTCACCCGTCAAAGCAATTTTGGAGCTCTTTTTCTGGAATGACCATCAGAGCTGTCGTCATATTACCCTCAATGACCAGAATATCATCAAATGTCTTCCTTTCAATAGTTCCTTTATCTTCAGGTAAAGAAAAATGTCATTGGAGGCCAAATCAGGTGAGTAGGAAAAGTGTTCCAATACAGTTATTTGTACAGTGCTACCAACATAAGCACATGGTGGCAAGTTTGTGAACATAATTGTCAGACCCCAACAAATAATGACGACAGTTCTGATGACCTTTCCAGAAAAAGACTTCCAAAATTGCTCTGATGGGTGAACTAGGTGCTAGCATTGGTGCATTGCTTCCCAAGGGGAGTACTTCAAATATAGTATATACTTCAAATATAGTATATATATATATACTATATAAAACTATATATAACATATGATTGTATATATGTACTATATATTATGTATATGTACTATATATAGTATGTATATATAATATATGGTATATATGTATATGATTGAAGTCATACACTGTCTGATTACAATGAAATATACATAGTAAAATTCATGAAAACAAAGGTACAAAGTCTGAGAGGGGAGAAACAGAATTATGCTATTGTAAAGTTCTTACCCCACATTTGAGAGGTGCTATAAGATCATCTGAATTTAGACTGTGGTAAGTTACAGTTTTATATTATAAACCCTAAAGCAATTCTAAAATAGCAAAACAGAGAGATACAATTAGAAAGCAAAAAAAAAAAAAAAAAAAAAAAGAAGGAGTTGAAAAAGAATAATTTTAAAAATTCCATTAATCTAAAATATGTAGAAAAAGAGGAAAAGAGATCAACAAGAATGAGACAACTAGGATATAAACAGCAAGATATCAGATTTAAATCTAAGCATATCAAGAATCACATTAAATGTAAATCATCCACACACCCTAATTAAGACAGAGAGAAAAAAGCAAGACCAGCTGTATGCTGCCTATAAAAAGAATGAAAAAAGATATATCATGCTGCTTATTCAAAGGAAGTTGGAATTATATATTAATATCAAATTAGGTTTCAGAGCAAAGGTGATCAGGATTACAGTGGTTTATTTACTAATAATAAAGGCTTCAAGGAAACAAAACAATTTTAATTGTTTATTTCCCCTAAAGGCAGAGCTTTAAATCGCATGAAGCAAAATTAATAGGAGAAATTTTAAAAATCCACAATCATGGGAATTCCAATATCCCTTTCTCAATAATTGATAGAACAAGTGGACAGCAAATTAGCAAGTGTATAGTTGATTTGATAACACTATCGGCCAACTTGATCTTATTGACATTTATAAAATATTCCACCCCAAAACATCAGAATGCACATTACTTTCAAGTATACACAGAATTTACTAAGATGGACCACATTCTGAGCCATAAAATAAGTCAAAATAAATTTAAAATGATTTAAGTCATACAATATATGATTACAATAAAATCTTTGATTACAATTAAATTAAACTGAAAATTACTAACAGAAAGATATCTGTACCATTCCTCAAATATTTGGCAAAGCAAATATATACATCTGGATAAACCATTAGTCAAATTTAAAATTAAAAAGGAAATTAGAACTAACACAAATAATTCAGAATTTGTGATACAGTGCAAAAATAGTACTTGGGGAGAATTGATAGCACTAAATGCTAATATTACTTAAAAAGAGAAGAAAGTCTTCAAGTCAATTACCTAAGCTTCTATCTTAAGGTACTTAAAAAAGAAGAACAAATTAAACCCAAAGTATGCTTAATAAAGATTAAAACAGAAACCAATGAAATTGAAAACAGAAACACAACAGAAACAAATTAATTACACAAAATGCTAGTTTTTAGAGAAGATCAATATAATTGATGAACCTTCAGCTAGAGTGATACAGGAAAAAAGAGAGAATTCACAAATTTATCTACATAAGTAATGAGAAAGGTGACATCACTACAGGTTGAGCAACCCAAATCTGAAAATCCAAAATCTGAATTGCTTCAAAATTGGAAACTTTCTGAGTGCTGACATGATGCTCAAAGGAAATGCACATTGGAATATTTCAGATTTTGGATTTTGAGATTAGAGATCTTGAACCAGTAAGTTTATAATGCAAATACTGCAAAATTAAAAAAAAAAAAGCCAAAATCCAAAACATTTTTGCTCCCAAACATTTGGATAAGGAATATTCAACCTGTAATTTTCTTGTCTTATTAAAATTTGGTCTTGTTTTGGTACCAGCACATTATTTGCCTCAAATAATGATTTAGAAATTATTTCCTCCTCTTCAATTTTTTGGAAGAGTTCCTGTAGCATTGGTATTTCTACCCTGAATTGTACCCCTACGTCTTTAAAATAAAATAAAATAATCCAAAAAGAAATAGATACGTGCATAGATTTTTATTTGAACTTGTGCACACAACTGTCCAAATATAGATTTTGAGAACATTCCCAGTTAAATCAGATCTTCCACATACTAAATCACAATTTATTTTTTTTTAAATGTTTCCTAAATTCACCAGTAAATCTAGTTGAACCTGGGAGTTTTCTCTGTAGGAAGATTTCTAACTACAAATTCCATTTCTTCAATTGAAATGAGGCTATACAAGCTATCTATTACTCCCTGAGTAAGCTTTGGTGGTTTGTGTCTTTCAAGAAATTTGTGGCTCATGCCTGTAATCCCAGCATATTGGGAGGCCGAAGCAGGAATATTGCTTGAGTCTGGGAGTTCAAGACCAGGCTAGGCAGCACAGTGACATCTCATTTCTATAAAAAAAGAATTAAAAAATTAGTTGGTGTGGTGGTGCATGCCTTTAGTCCCAGCTACTCAAGAGACTGAAGTGGGAGGATCACTTGAGCTCAGGTGTTTGAGACTGCAGTGAGCCATGAGTGTGCCAGTTGCACTCAGCTTGGGCTTGAGACCCTGACTCAAAAAAAAAAAAGAAAAAAAGGAAAAAAAAAAAAGAAAGGGAATTTGTCTATTTTATCTAAGTTATTAAATTTATAGGTATAACGTTGCCCACAATATTATCTAACTATCCTTTTACTACTGTAGATATATAAAGTATAGGTCAACATCCCTCATAAGCATAGATGTAAAAATTCTAAATAAAAATTTAGCAAAACAGCTGGGCGTGGTGGTTCATGCCTATAATCCCAGGACTTTGGGAGGCCGAGGTGAGAGAATTGCCTGAGCTCACGAGTTTGAGACCAGCTTGGGCAACTTGGTGAGACCTCATCCTTATAACAAATAAAAAAAAATTAGCTGTGTGTGATGGCGTGTGCCTGTAGTTCCAGCTACTTGGAAGGCTGAGGTGGAAGGATCACCTGAGCCCAGCAGGTCAAGGCTGGGCAACAGAATGAGAGACTCCAACTCAAAAAAACAAAAACAAAAAAAATATTACTTTTGTAGAGATGAGGTCTCACTACCTTGCCCAGGCTGGTCTCAAAACTCTTGGGCTCAAGTGATCCTCCTACCTCGACTGCCCATAGTGCTGGAATTTCAGGCATGAGCCACCATACTTGGCCAGCATTTTCTATCTGTCCTCCCCTACCCCTACCTCCAACCCCATTTGCATGATTAATTCTATGTTCTTAAGTTTGTAGCTTCCTGTTTCTGTGATTAGAAAACCTAGAGATAGGTCTTCATTTGCAATCACAGTTCACATAAATTCGGGGCTGTACAGTCAGAATCGAACACCTACACAGTGCCAATTCCCTTTCAGATCTTAGAAAAAATACTAAGGATGATAAGACAAAAAAAAAGCGAGCGAGACTCTAACTCAAAAAGAAAAAAAAAGGGCAAAACAAATTCAGCAATATAAAAGAAGGATATCATATAACGAAGTGATGTATACCCCAGAAATGCAGGGTTGTTTTAACATTCAACAATGAATTATTATAATTCACCATATTAACAAACAAACAAACAAAAGTCATGTTATCAGTTCAAGTGACACAAAAAAATGGCAAAATTCAGCATCCATTTCTGACAACAACTCTCAGTAAACTAGGACTAGAAGAGAACTTCTTCAACATGTTAAGGGAACATCTACATTTGACATTTTACTTAATGGTGAAAGACTGAATCCTTTCTTTTTAAAATCAGGGACAGAATAAGATGCTCATTCTTACTTCTGATTGTATAAAAAATCAAACAAGATCTGAAGCATGCTACTATAATTAATAAGTGGGGTTGCAGGATGCAAGATCAATATACAAAAAAGGATTGTATTTCTAAATACCAGTAACAATTGGATATTGAAATAAAAGCCAATATCATTTACAATAGCATCACAAAATGAAATACTTTAGATTAAATCTGACAAAATAGATGTAAGACCTGTACAGAAATAAATATGCAAAATATATGAGAGAAATTTAAAAAGACCCAAATAAGCGAAGAAACACACCTTGTTCATGGACCAGAAGACTGACATCTGACCCATGACATAAATATATAGAATACTGACATCGATATTGTTAAGATGTCAGTTTTCCCCAGATGTAATCAATGGATTCAGTGCAATCTTAAGTCATCTCCCCATCCCCCCAAAAATCTCAGCAGGCTTTAAAAAAATTGATAAGCTCATTTTAAAATTCACATGGACTTGTAAAGTGCCTAGAATAGTCAAAACAAGTTTGAAAAAAAAACAAAGCTGGAAGATTAACAGTACCTGATTTCGAGACTTATAAAGCTACAGTAATTAAAACAGTGTGATATTGGTGTAAAGATAGATTGGAGGTATAAATATAGCATCTAGAAATAAATCATACATATATAGACAACTAATTTTCGACAAAAATGCAAAAGCATTTCAGTGGAAAAATGATAGTCTTTTCACCAAATGGTGCTAGAACAGTGGGATATTCATATAAAAATGAACTTGTATCTATCCCTGCCACCATCTACAAAAATTAACTCAAAACTTATCATAAGCTTAAAAATGGAACAGTTCACTTTTTAGAAGAAATTCTTGGTGAACTTGTGTTTGGAAAATCTTTCTTAGATATGGCACCAACAGCCTGATCCATAAAGAACAGATTGATAAATTTTAAAACTTCTACTCATCAAAAGGCAAAGTAAAGAGAATAAAAAGACATGTTGGGAGACCCACAGATTGAAATAAAATATTTGTAAAGCATATATCTAGTAAAGAATGTGTATCCAGAATATATGAAGACCTTTCCAAGTTCAATAACAGAAACACAATCAACCCACTTTTTAAAAAATGAGCAAGAGTTTTGAACTGACACTCCACCAATAAAGATAAATGACCAATAAGCAAATGAAAGATGTTCAGTGTCACGTGGTCATTAGGAAAGTGCCAATTTAAATCCCAGTGAAATACCATAACACATCTACTGAAATGCCTAAAATTAAAAAGACTAACCATAGCAAGCTTGGGGAAGGATGTGGAGGAACTGAAACTCTCATAGTTTGAGAGCGGGAATGTCCTGTGTTACAACTACTTTGAATAACAGTTTGACAGTTTTCTAAAAAGTTAAACATATGTTTAACAGTTGACTCAGCTATTCTACTCCTGGGTATATACTCAAAAGAAAACATATGGCCATGCAAAGATTTGTGCATGAATGTTCATAATGGAATTATTTGTAATAGTCACAGACTGGACATAACCCAAGTGTCCATCGATAGGCAAATGGATATACCATAGAATAAAATACAAAGCAATAAACTGGAATGAAACATGACACGAACGAATCTCAAAGTAATTATGTTGAGCGAAAGAAGCAATAAAAAAATCATACTGTATAATCCTATTTATATAAAACTGTAGAAAATGCAAACTAATCTATAGAAACAGTCTCAATTGGGGGTTGAAGAAACTTTTGGGCATAGTGGATAGGTTCACTATGTTGCTTGTGGTGATGGTTTCACTGATGTATACATATGTTAACACATACCAAATTGTATACTTCAAATATGTGTAGCTTATTGTCTGTCAATTAAAAAAACCAAACCAAACCAAACAAGGTCTCTGGTGTCAGAATGCCTGTAATTGAATCCTGACTCCACTATTTGCTAGCTGTCTAATTATGGGTGACTTACCCCTCTTGGGCCTCGGTTTTCTTATCTGTGAAATTGGGATAATATTAGTGTATGTTTCATGATATGAAGGGTAAGTGACAGAATATATGTAAAGAACTCAGAAGAATGCTATCCCATAGGCAACACTCAGAGAGTGCTCACTGTTAGTATATCATTTCTATGGTAGCTCTTCTGAGGGAGGCAGTGGATCACAGTAGACTCAGAAGTCTTAAGTCCAACTTCTGGCACATTGTGTACTGGCTGTGAAACTTTAAATAAGTTACTTAACTTCTCTCAGTCTCAGTGTCCCTATTTGTAAAATGAGGATAGCAAGACTCCACACAGGACTGTCATGAAAGAAGGTGAAATGAGAAGCCTGTACTAAGTAATTTTACCATCTTTTTTTTTTTTTAGGTAAAGAAAATAAACAAAGGTAGTATTTTTACACACCTGAGATTCATCTCTGTTGCGCATATTGAGACTCATGTGGAGGAGAAGGAATGGCAGCAAAAGGGGAGAGAAAGAATGAAGATGGGGACATAGGACATTGGAACCAGAGGAAATGAAGAGAGAGGAAAGTCCTCCAAGAACAATGAAAATATTGGGGATGTGAAAATAGAATGGGATTGTGCTTTTTGATTCTCTGCTGGTGTATAGAAATGCAACTGTCTTTTGCACATTAATTTTGTACCCCGAAAATGTACCAAAGTCATTTATCCATGCGAAGAGGTTTTTGACAGATCCTCTTGGATATTCGAGGTATAGGATCCTATTGTCCACAAAGAGAGATAGCTTAATTTCTTCTTTTCTTATATGGATACCCTTGATTTCCTTCTGGGATATGAAGATAGAATAAAATATTTCCTATTATATGCTGGATGGGTGTTTCAGTCATTCTTATTTGTAGATTTTAGCACATGGTGCCTTCAATAGTCTAGGGACTAGGGGAAATCTGAATGACTCATGTACTGGTAATATATATATATATATATATTTCTATTTTGTGTTAAAATTGCCTGTTTTCCAAATGAGAAAACAATTCTATAAGATTACCACTGACATTCCAGACTTGGTCATGATGCAACAGGTATCCACATGTAAAAGGAATAAGGAATCCTGGGATTTAAGAATCACACAAAACAATATTCTCTGGAAGACCAATCTGATCCCAGTTGTCAGTGACGTTCGTTAGGCCATAATGATTATCATTCATACCACAGTTATTTACTGGGTGTCTGATACGAACTTGGCATGTTGATGTCAGACTCTCGGAAGATTCTTCGAGGGGTTTCAATCTGCATGTTTCTACTTCCAATCTCCATTTCTTAGAGTCTTATATTTTTAAAAAATCAATTTCAGGCAAACATTAAGACGTGCACTTCTTGTTTTTGGCAGGCACGGGTTTAGAATTCCGGTGTCTGCATTCAGGATGCAGCCCTCTTTTCCCATTATATCTGTAGAACAGTGCTGATTTATCACATGGCTTGATGTCATTAAACATTTATTAAGCACCCATAGTGTGCTAGACACACAAAGAACAGATAAAAGACCTTGTTCCTGCTTAGCAGCCCTTTGTAAAAAAAAAAAAAAAAAAAGACTAATGAATATATGCTTATTCAATAGATCAAGCAAGCAATATACATTTTAAGAAATGTATAAATATTTAATCAAGATTTTGTACAGTAACTCTGACTGAGAAACCTTGACTTCTTGGAATACTAAAATAAGATTTTAAATGACTAAAAATTTAAAGGCCCACAGATTTTATGGACAAAATAAACTGCAATATCTTGAAATGGATATTTAAAAATTATTCCATATGATTTATCTTACAGTTCCTAGAAAAAAATTTAAAAAAAATCAGAGAACATCCTAAATCCCTAATAGACGAGATGAGCTAATTCTGCATCATTTCAGTCTAGATATAAAATGTGGAAGGTTTCATATTATCCTAGTAGCTTATATGTTAATAACTTGGGAAGGATGTGAAGTCTGACTTTATCCTTTCATTTTGAGTACCTTTAAATATAAATACTCACCGACACAGGTTTATAGAAATAGGAGCTTCTGTCTACAGATCTACAACCCAATCATGCTGGCATTCCATGGCCCTTTGAAACATCATCTTTGACTCTAAACCCTTTTGTTCTAAAGTTAATTTTAGCTCTGAATTTCCAGGTCTCTGGAGAGAACGTGTCACCACAAACTTTACTTTGAGACAGATTTTATGTGTCTATATTTAATTAAAAGTGCCCTTACATCTGCTCAGTGGCCATCCTAAAAAAGTCCTTGTGAGATGTGAGTGGTGACCCACCACTTCCGATCTATATTTGTGAGTAGTATTCTGTAACAGCAACTGCCAGCTGGTGGCCTGCACTTTCCTCCCTACAGTGGCACTGAAAGGGAACAATTTGTTGTGTAGGAGGTCTAAGATTGTGGAGATTAAATTACCCTCTGAGTGGACATGGTTACAATACCATTCAAGAATATTATTTAACTCTCTGTTACGTTTTTCTTTTTCCTCACACAAACAGAGCTACCCAGGTGAGTTGTTATAGACCTGCCTCAAATGCTATTGTCACATGGAACAGGTATGGGTAGCAGAATCTTTATCTGTCATCAGCTTACTGCCGAGGCAAAGTGGAGAAGGTACTTTGACACAGCGGGGAATATAGCACATTTATGAACGGAAAGAAAATTGAGTTTCTGTTGAATTGTTTACTGCTGCTGGAGAAACAAAGGAGGTTAATTTCATACTGTTTAATATAGCTTTGAATGAATGTAAAATAAAGTAATGCTTGAGCATAACCATGGTATGCTTCAAATCTGCCCTCCCCCAAGCAAAACAAACTCAATGTAGTTTTAGACCTTTAAAATAGATTTTAAATTCTTATGAATTCAGATCCTGAGGGATTATGTTAAGTAGTTGTTACAAATCATATCTCATGCCAAGTAGCATATAGAAAAAATATGCAAAAATATGATTATGTTTCATTGAAGATTCTGTCTATCCTGTATTATGGCTGAATTTGAATTTTTATATTTATAGACATCATTACATCACATATGGTAAGTGACTGTAAAACTGCATATATACAAATCATATTGGTTTACCTATATGCAAATGAATATATATATTTATGTGCATAATGTTTAAATTATCTTTTAATTTCTTAAACATGGGGCTAGAATCTAATTCTTTGTTATGGTCCCTGGAGTATTAAGAAGGACTAACGTGTACCATCAATAAAGCATTCACTGTATTGGTGACCCTTTGGCTGCCTTTTCTTGGTAGGGACCCCTTTTTTTAATAGTTCCTATTATAGGCTGGAGTTATGAAGTTATGGTGTGAATAAATCCATGACCCTAGAGTTGATTTTGGCCTTTCAGAATGAAGTCTTCCAGGAAGACTGCTTGGTAATCCCAGACAATAGGTTGGATCTCAAATGTCTTTTAGGTCATCATTTTGTACCACAAAGTTAATGTGAACCTCAGACATATATCTCAGGTGTCAGTTTAGGTTTTCCAACTAGCCACAGTTTTACAAACTAAAAAGTAACAGGTGAAATTAATTTTTAAAATATTTTTTAATCCAATATATTCAAAACATTGTTTTAATATTTAATATGACTCATCAAAATGAATGTATAATTGTTCATTATATAAAATTATTTTGTTTCCCCCGAGTGCTACAGGTGTATATTTTGAGAAGCACTGTTTCACATCATGAAGGATGACTGGCAGACAAGAGGTAGATGGACCATTATGTGGGTATCAGAAAATATGGATTGGGAGGACACCTGGCTCTCTGTTAGAACTGTACATTGACCTGAGGTGGACAATTTAGCACTCTGAGCTATTCTTATCATAAAAAGCGAATAATACCTGACTCAGATTAGATAAGCATACAAAGCACTGAGGACCGCACCTGGCACAGAGCAATTGCTCAATAAACATGAGGAGGAAAATGATAATGGTGACACGTTATTATGTGTGAAACCAGGGGGTGCAGTCTTGGCCAGGTCACCAAGAGCTTCCTTGAGAATACTCTGTATCTTGCTAGATACATTGTAAATGGTTGCAGAAATCCTTTGTAAAACTATATGTACAATAAGATGAGTCTTTTAACCAAGTCAATTCACTCCTAGACTATATCTGAATGAAATAATTCAAATGAAACACAAGAACTTTATTATGAAGGTCTTTACTGCAGTGTAACTTACGAAAGAAATAAATCTGGAAAGGGCAAAAGTTTAAAACGGAGTGAGTAGCTTAATAAAATTATGCTTCACCCATACAAGAGAATACTATGTTAATATCATTATGCAGTTAACAGATATAATCATGAGGATTGTGTCAAATTACATAAATGATTATGGCAAATATAAATAAAAATTCAGAATACAAAATGATAAGTACACTCTGATCACAATTATATAAAATATGTATGGATGTGAAAAAGGTTTGGAAGGTAATTTGCAAAAAAAAAACAACAACAACAAATAATTGTGTTAGGATGGAGTGACTTAAATTATTAATATTATTATGGCATATTTTCAATAAAATAAGTGTAAGTAGTTTATCTCAGAAATACCTATACATTCTTATTATTCAGTCAAGTGAAGTATTTTATTTAGCATTTATTTTATGTTCTTCTCTTCACTGGCCACAGTGTGTCATCCCCAAAGAAAGGGGGACAGTCTCTTGTCCCCTAAATGTTATCTTTGCCAACAATAAAAAATAACTGATCAAGATAGTGGGTGGGAGCTTGGTGCGATGACTCATGCCTGCAATCCCAGCACTTTGGGAGGCTGAGGCAGGAGGATTGTTTGAGCCCAGGAGTTCAAAACCAACCTGAGTAACATAGTGAGACTTCACCTCTAAAAAAAAAAAAGAAAATTAGCCACTTGGTAGGCTAAGATGAAAGGATCACCTGAGCCCAGGAGGTCAAGGTTGCAGTGACTGTGATCATGCCACTGCACTGCAGCCTGGGTGACAGAGTGAGACCCTGACGCAAAAAAACAAAACAAAACCATGTTGCTGAAAGCGGTTATGTTGCAGATTAAATCAAGTTTTCTGGATGACTCCGGCCACGCCCCACAGGGTTATGAGATTCTGTGATGATGAGACTACACTGTTCTATACTCCCTCCCCAGGATTCTGTATTCTATTTGTACTTTCAATGGGGCTTTTTCCTTCAGAAAACCATCTAAATGAGTCCCACTATCATCCTATCATGTGTTCATGAAATTCAGGTGACAAAATGCTGTCTTTTGAAAAGTATAATTAGTCTGGCACTGTGGCTCACACCTGTAATACCAGTACTTTGGGATGCAGAGGCAAGAGCAATGCTTGAGTCCAGGGGTTTGAGACCAGCCTAGGCAACTTGGCAAGACCTCATCTCTACAATAAATTAAAAAATTAGCTAGTCATGGTGGTGCACACCTGTAGTTCCAGCTACTTGGAAGGCTGAGGAGGAAGGATCGCCTGAGCCCAGCAGGTCGAGGCTGCGGTGGCCATGAGTGTGCCACTGTACTCCAGCCTGGGTGACAGAGCAAGACTCCAACTCAGAAAAAAAAAAGGTATAATTAGACTAATTCATATTTACAAAATAAGGGGGGAACCTAACTTGAATTCTTTGAGTAACTTTTTAAAAGAAGTGGCAATATGGAATGCTGACTGTCCATTTCAAAAGATATAAAAACACTCCTCA
>CAUYQG010291156.1:0-10266 GCA_963574415.1 Tarsius wallacei
CTTCCGAGTAACTGGAACTACAGGCGCACGCTACCATGCCCTGCTAATTTTTTGATTTATTGTAGAGATGAGGTCTCACCAAGTTGCCCAGGCGGGTCTCGAACCCGCGGGCTCAGGCAATCCACTCACCTCAGCCTCCCACAGTGCGGGATTACAGGCTGAGCCACCGAGCCCGGCTGTTTGATTTCTTTCTAGTCAAATGAACAAGAAGCATGTCAGTAGAACTTTCCCCTCACATCATTAAGATTTTATTAAAAAAAAAAAAAAAAGAAAGAAAAGAAAAAAGTCAAACATCTGGGTTCTTTAAATGTTTGCTTAGTGGCAGTTACTCGAAGAATCAGTAAATTATTGAGCCAAAGTATGGTGTATAGAATTGTAGTACTGTAGTTTGATCAAGATTCAGTTTCTTATTTATTTTTACTCTACTTATTAAGAGATTCAATACTGTAAGCAAGTTCTTAACAGAAAGCTTGACTTGCTTAATGAAATCTGTCAGATAGGCTAATTATAAAATTATTTTACTCTGTTCCCTTAATGCCCTAAAAAATATAGATGGCTTAGTTCCAATTACATTTAAAAATTATGTATTGTGGCCAGGCTCAGTGACTCAGTCTGTAATCCCAGCACTTTGGGAGGCCGAGGTGAGTGGATTGCCTGAGCCTGCAGGTTCGAGACCAGCCCAGGCAACTTGGTGAGATCACATCTCTACAAGAAAAAAAAAAAAAAATTGCCAGGCATGGTAGCGCGCTCCTGAAGTTCAGGCTACTTGGAAGACTAAAGTGGAAGGATTGCCAGAGCCCAGCAGGTCGATGCTGGGGTGGCTGTGAGTATGCACTGCACTCCAGCCTGGGCGATACAGTGAGACTCCAACTCAAAAAAAAAAAAAGATTATATATTGTAATAGACTTTTCAATAACATAGGCTGATCTTCATACAAGTGAGAATAGGTAAGATTCCACCCTATAAAACAACTTTTTAATAAGATACAGTAATATGGGTACCAGTTTAGAGAAACAACTACTTCTTTCTTAACTTCTTGAATTATACATTTCTTGGTTTAGGAGTCATTTTGGCTTAAAGGGTAACTGTAATGTTTGAAGTGCATGAGATATATGAGGAGGGGACCTCCCCAAAACTGGAATTTACTTATTAAAAATTGTGTATTTATTCTTCCATGTTTAAACTTCAGTCACTTTTACATGCTTCCAATTAATGCTCTATACACCTGTTGAGATGCTTTTTCCACCACTCAAAGCAGTCTTTAAACTCATCAATTTTTTTTTTTTGAGTTGGAGTCTCACTCCGTTGCCCAGGCTGGAGTGCAGTGGCACACTCACGGCCACCCCAGCGTCAACCTGCTAGGCTCAGGTGATCCTTCCGCCTCAACCTCACAAGTAGCTGGAACTATAGGCGAGTGCTACTACGACCTGGCGAATTTTTTGATTTATTGTAGAGATGAGGTCTCGCCAAGTTGCCCAGGCTGGTCTCGAGCCCGCGAGCTCTGGCAATCCACTCGCCTCAGCCTCCCAAAGTGCTGAGATTACAGGCTGAGCCACTGAGCCTGGCCTGAAATCATCAATTTTGATGACTTTTAGTGCTTCTGCCGTTTTTTGTTTCACCTCTTCCTCATAGGCAAAATGTTTCCCTTTGAGGATGTTTTTCATTTGAGAAACAAAAGAAAGTCGCTCAGGTGAGATTGGGTGAATAGGGAGGGTGGGGCAGAGGGGTCATGCCATTTTTGGTCAAAAACTGCCAACCACTCAGGGCAGTGTGGGCAGGTGTCCTTGAAAAATCACCCATCATGAAATGGGCAAACCTGTTGAAAGAATCTAAAAAAAAAAAAAAAAAAATTCCCTAAAGTCATACACAGCCTCTCACAACAACACTATCTTGTACACTGATGCCGATAGGTTCCTAGAATAGACACCTAGAGAGGGAAGCCTGTACTACAAGGGCCCAACCTCTAAATAAATTTTTTTTGGTCCCCCCCATACTGTTTTAGATGCCTCTTATCATGTAGAAGAATGTCAAGAACTGTGACAGGTGTGATCTTTTATACTACTTTCAAGCTAACAAGCTAGCCAGCCTGGTATAGTTTCATGGATGCTGGCAAAAGACACAAGACTTCTGGTTCAGAGACAAAAGATTTATGAGAGCACAGCAGGAAACATCAGTGTCATGGTCACATGGGTTCTCATTACTACAGTAGGGCTATGTTAAGTGGCCCAGATGGATGCTGCTTAGGAAGTCAATATTTTATAAAGGGTACAAGCAAACCTGTCTGACCTTTGCCCCAGAGGAAGCTATTATCTTTATGATATTGAAAAGCAAAAACAAAAACAAAAAAAACCTGTCATCTGCTCTGAAGAGGTACACTATATCTACATTTTATGGCTGTTCACTGTACAAACATCCTTGATTAGATATTCTTGAACAAAACACCTTCAGTGCCTGTTTGCAAGACATGTAAAAGTGTGAGGCATCATATTTCACACTCATTATGATGATTATTATGAAAAAAATTAACAGGCTGGCATGGTGGCTCATGTCTATCATCCCAGCACTTTGGGAGGCCAAGATAGGAGGATTGCTTGAGCCCAGGAGTTCAAGACCAGCCTTGGCAACATAGCAAGACCCCATCTCTACAAAAAAAATTAGCCGGGTGTGGTGGCACACACATGTAGTCCCAGCTACTCAGGAGACTGAGGCAGAAGGATTGCCTGAGTCCAGGAGGTTGAGGATGCATGATGGTGCCACTGCACTCCAACCTGGGTGACAGAGTGAGACCCTGACAAGAAAGAAAGAGAGAGAGAGAGAGAGAGAAATGAAGGAAGCAAAAGAAAGAAAAAAAAAGGAAGAAAAGGAAATAAAAAAGCAGTCGGGCACAGTGGCTCATATAATCCCAGCACTTTGGGAGGCCGAGGTGAGAGGATTGCCTGAGCCCAGGGGTTCAAGAACTTGTCTTCACATAAATAAAAACATTGGCCAGGCATGGTGGTGCATGCCTGTAGTTCCAGCTACTTGGAAGGCTGAGGCAGAAGGATCTCCTTAGCCCAGTGAGCATGCCACTGCACTCCAGCCTGGGCAATAGGAGTGAGACTTTGACTCAAAAAAAAAAAAAAACCCCCAAAACAAAAAAGTAACAAAACAAAAAAGTGTTGGAGGTACAGAGAAAGTAGAACATTATGTATTACTGGTAGGGACGTGGAAAACAGCTTGGTGATTCCTCAAAACGTTAGACGTAGAACTACCATGTAATCCGCAATTCTACTTCTTTGTATATCCCCGGAAGAATGGAAAGCAGGAACTCCGATAGGTACTTGTATGCCAAAGTTCATAGCAGCATTATTCGCAAGAGCCAAAAGGTGGCTACCACCCAGATGGTCACAACAGAAGAATGGATAAGCCAATTTTGATATCCACACACAAAGGAATATTATTTAGCTATACAAAGAAATAAAATGCAGATACATTCTCCCACATGGATGAACCTTGAACACTTTATGTGAAGTGAAAACGAGCCAGGCACAAAAGGTAAATTATTGTATGATTCCACTTACAATGAGGTAGTTAGAATAGGAAAATTCATGGAGACAGACAGTAGAATAGAGGTTACCTGGGGGAATGTGGAGTTATTGTTTAGCGAGTACAGAATTTTTGTTTGGGATAATGAAAAAGTTCTGGAAATGGGTAGTGGTGATGGCTGCATGACTTTGTGAATATACTTAATGTCACTCAATTGTACACTTAAAAATGATTTAAATTGTATGTTTTATATATATATTTTATCACAATAAAAAATTGCAAACAAAAGTAAGACATCCATAGAGAATTGTCTTCCAGCAAAGAAATCTTCCTTTAATTCCTAGTTTGCTTTGAATTATTACTTTTTAAATCATACATGGTACTGAATTTTGTTAAATGCTTTTCTGCATCTATTGAAATGGTCATATATATTTTTCTTCTTGAATTTGTTGATAGAGTGAATTATAGTGATGAGTTCAGTGTTGAACCAACTTACATTCCAGAATATGCCCCATTGGTCAAGGTATTACTGAATTTGTTTTGATTATATTCTGCTGAGAATTTTTGTGTCTATATTAATGGGGGATATTGGTCTGTAGTTTTTTGTAATGTCTTTATTTGCTTTTAGTATTAGGTTAATGCTAGCCTTGTAAGGTAAATTGCAAAATTTTTCCTTGTCCTCTTTCTTGTTAGTGTTTTTAGGAAGTTTGGGAATAAATAGCTATTATTTCTTCCTTAAATTATAAATATAATTCGTATGACGTGGACGTGAGTTTTCTTTGCTAGAAGTTTTTGTTTTTTGGGGGGGGCAACCTGTTGCCCAGGCTGGAGTACAGTGGCACAATTATGGCTCACTGCAGCCACGACCTCCTGGGCTCATGGGATCCTCTCACCTCAGCCTTCCGCAGAGCTGAAACTACATATGCATGCCACCACACCCAGCAAAATTTTTATTTTTTGTAGAGACGAGGTCTCACTATGCTGCCTAGGCTGGTCTTGAACTCTTGGGCTAAAGCAATTCTCCTGCCTCAGACTCCAAAAGTGCTGGGATTACAGGTATGAGCCCATCAGACCCGGCAACATTTTTTTTTTTTCCTTTAATAGACTTCATTTTTGTAGAACAGTTTTAGAGTTACAAAAAAGTTGAGCGAATAGTACAGATACTTCCCATATACCCTCTGCCCTGCACAGTTTCCCCTGTTACTAACCTCTTACATTAGTATGGTACATATGGTTCTTTGTTTTTGTTTTTTGTTTTAATTTTTTATTTCAGATTTGGGGGTGCACATGCATATTCATGACATGGACACATTTAGTAGTGGGTATGGGGTCTCAGACAGCCCATTCCCCAGATAGTGAACATTGTGCCATAGGAAGTTTCTGAACCCTAGCCGTCCTCTCCCGCTCCTCCCTCCCCCCTTATTAGTGTCCCCAGTGTCTATTATTTCCATGTTTGTGACCATTTAGCTCCCACATATGAGTGAGAACATGTGGGGTTTGGTACATTTGTTGCAATTAATGAACTGCTCTTGATATATTATTATTATTAACACAAGTTCCTACTTTATTTAGGCATCCTTAGTTTTTTACCTAATATCTTTTTTTTATTTCAGGACCCCATCCAGGAAACAGCACATTTAGGTGTCCTGTCTTCTCAGGCTCCCCTCGGGTATGAAAGTTTCTTAGATTTTCATTGTTTTTAGTGACCTTGACAATTTTGAGGAATACTGGAGTACAGTGGCACCATCATAGCTCACTGCAGGCTTGAGCTCCTGGGCTCAAACAATCCTCCAGCCTCAGCCTCCTAAGTAGCTAGGATTATGGGCATGTACCACCACACCTGGCTAATTTATTTTATTTTATTTATTTATTTATTTTCACCCACCGCACCCACCTTACACATGTTTTTAAAGTCAGGTTTATTGTAGGATGGCAACTACTGGAATTGTCTGATTTTTTTTTTTTAAGACTATGGGTTTTGGGAGGATTGCAGAAGTAAATTCCATTTTATGTAATATCAAGGATACTACTATCAGACTACTATAACATACAATCAACGTGAGTTATGGCTGTCGATATGGACCTAGCTCACCTGACTGACGTCGTGTTTGTCAGGTTCCCCGCAGAAGCACAACCCTCCTCTTCATTCCTTCCATACTAAACTCTCTGGGAGGACATCACTGTGCGTGGCATTTAAGAAACGGGAAGTTATGCTTCCCTCCTTAAGGGCGGAGTAGCTGTGAAATTTATTTGGAATTCTTCTGCATGGGAAATGTATCTCTTCTCTCCCATTTATTAACGTATTCAAGCATTTATTTATATCAGTGTGGACTCATGGATATTTATTTTATACATAAGATATAACATAATACTACTTTAAAAAAATTTTTTGGTGCTTGTATTGTTCCAGCTTTGGCCACTGGAAGCTCGTTCGGGTGGAAGTTGGCAGGTGTTTTGTCTTGTTTTATAATTAATAGATAAATTTTTAAGAAGAGTTTTAAAAAATCACGTGGAAAGTATAAAATTCTCTTATGCCGCCCCATCACACCCCTCGTTTCTCCCATCATTAACATCTTACATGAGTATGGTACACTTGTTCATGTGACACAATTGATGAGCCAATGTTAATATATTCCTATTAACTAAAATCCATAGTTTGCATGAGGATTCACTCTGGTTTACATTTCTGTGGGTTTTGACCAATGTCTGACCTGTGTCCACCGTTACAGTATCACGTGGGATAGTTTCACTGCCCTCAAAACCCATGCTCTACCTATTCATTCCCTTCCACAACCCCTGATCTCTTTACCATCTTCATAGTTTGGGTTTTTTCTCCCAGAGTGTCACATATAGTCATGGCCAGCAGAATGACGCTTGGGTCCAAGAGGAGCCACTGTACAAGGGTGGCCCCATAAGACTGTAATGGAACTGAAAAATCCCCATTGCTGAGTGATGTCTCAGCAGTCACATTGACGTAACATAGCACATTATTTACGTGCTTGTGGTGATGCTGGTGTAGACAAACCTACTGCACTGCCAGTCATATTCAAGTATAGCACGTGGCCGGGCTCATTGGCTCAGCCTGTAATCCTAGCACTTTGGGAGGCCAAGGAGAGTGATTGCCTGAGGCAGCGGGTTTGAGACCAGCCTGGGCAATTTGGTGAGACCTCGTCTCTGCAAAAAAAAAATAAAAAAATTAGCTGGGGTGGTAGTGGGCGCCTGTAGTTCCTCTGGCTACTTGGAAGGCTGAGGTGGAAGGATCACCTGAGCCCAGCAGGTCGATGCTGGGGCAGCCTTGAGCATGCCACTGCACTCCAGCCTGGGTGACAGAGTGAGAGTCCAACCCCAAAAAAAGTATAGCATGTACCATTATGTACAGTACATGATATTTGGAAATGATAACACATGACTCTGCTATTGGTTTATATATTTGCTGTACTACACTTTTTACTGTTAGAGTGTACACCTTTTACTTATTAAAAAAAATAAAGGAAATTGTAAAATAACCTCAGGCAGGTCCTTCAGGAGGTATTTCAGAAGAAAGCATTTTTGTCACAGGAGATGACAGCTCCATGCGTTTTGTTATCCCAAAAGACTCTCCAGTGGAACAAGATGGGGAGGTGGAAGACAGAAATAAGGATGATTCAGACCCTTTGTAGGCCTTGGCTAAAGTGTGTGTTTGTGTCTTCTTTTTTTTTTGAATTGGAGTCTCACTCTGCCCTCCAGGCTGGAGTGCAACGGCACGCTCATGGCCACCGCAGCCTTGACCTGCTGGGCTCAGGCAATTCTTCCACCTCAGTCTTCCAAGTAGCTGGAACTTCAGGCACGTGCCACCACGCTCGGCTAATTTTTTTATTTTTAGTAGAGAGATAAGGTCTTGCCATATTGATCAGGCTGGTATTGAACCCATGAGTTCAGGCAATACTCTCACCTCTGCCTCCCAGAGCGCTGGGATTACAGGCGTGAGCCACTGCGCCTGGAAGTTTTTGATTTTTAACTATAGTAAAACGTTCATAAAATTCTTTAACATAAGCTTTTTTTTTTTTTTTTTTGAGACAGGGTTTCATTCTGTTTCCAGGCTGGAGTTCAGGCACAGTCATGATTCACAGCAGCCTTGACCTCCCAGGCTCAGGTGATTCTTCTGCCTCAGCCTCGGGAGTACCCGGGACTACAGGTGCATACTACTATGCCTGGCTTATTTTTCTATTTTTTTGTTGTTGTTGTTTAGATTGGAAAATATAGTTTATTTAAAAAGTAAACTAGAGAGAGATAGAGGAGATTCAAGGTAAAGAAGGGGGCCAAAGCCAGGAAACATGGTAACAGCCATAGCTAAAGAGCACATGGTCACACCAGAGTCTAGTATGGCAATGGCCAATTTTTCTATTTTCTGTAGAGACACGGTCTCGCTTTGTTGCCCAGGTTAGTCTCAAACTCTTGGCCTCAAGAGATCCTCTGGCCTTGGACTCCCAAAGCGCTGAGATGACAGGCGTGAGCTACAACTTAACCTATTTCAGTAAAGTACATTCACACTGTTGTGAAACTAATCTTTCAGAACTCTTTTCATCTTGTAAAATTCAAACTCCATGCCCATTAAACAACTCTTCACTCACCTCTTCCTCCAGCTCCTGGCAAGCTCCCTTCTACTTTCTGTCTCTATCAGTTTGACTACGGCAGATACATCATATAAATGGAATCACACAGTGTTTGTCTTTTTCTGGCTAGTTTGTTTCACTTAGCATACTATCCTCAAGCTTCATCCATGTTATAACATGTGTCAATATTTCCTTTCTTTTTAGGTCTAAATAATATTCCATTGTAGATATGTGCCATATTTTATCCATTCATCTATTGCTGAGCATTTGTGTTGCTTCCACCTTTTGGCTATTGTGACTAATGCTGCTACAAACATGGGTGTACAAATATCTCTTTGAGACCCCTGCTTTCAATTCTTTGGCGTATGTACCCAGGAGTGGACTTGCTCAATCATACAGTAATCCTGTTTTTAATTTCTTGGCGAACTTCCCTACTGCTTTTCTCAGTGGCTGCACAAGTGTTCCAATTTTTCCATATCCCTACCAACACTGGTTTTTTGTTTGCTTGTTTTTATTTTTATTTTTTTACTTTTTGATAGTAGCTATCCTAATGGGTAGGAGGTGGCATCTCATTGTGATTTTTATTTGCATTTCACGAATAATTATTGATGTCAAGCATCTTTTTTTTTTTTTTTTTTTTTTTTGAGTTGGAGTCTCACTCTGTCGCCCAGACTAGAGTGCAGTGGCCTCTCCTGGCCACCACAGCCTCAACCTGCTGGGCTCCGGCGATCCTTCTGCCTCAGCCTTCCAAGTAGCTGAAACTACAGGTGCGCGCTACCACGCCTGGCTAACTTTTTTGATTTATTGTAGAGATGAGGTCTCGCCAAGTTGCCCAGGCAGGTCTCGAACCCACAGGTTCAGGCAATTCACTCACCTCGGCCTCCTAAAGCGTGGGATTACAGGCTGAGCCACCGAGCTCGGCCGATGTCAAGCATCTTTTCATGTGCTTACTAACCATTTGTATATTTTCTTCTTTTTTAAAATTGCTGATTAATATTCTGTACTCTGAATGTACCAGTTATCCCCTTGCCTACAGAAAGATATCTTCATTGCTTCCAAGTTTGGGCAATTATGAACAAAGTTGCTATAACAATTGTGTGCAGACTTTTGTGTGGACGTGTTTTCATTTCATTTGGGTTAACAGCAAGGAGTATTATCACTTTGTATGGTAAGAATATGTTTAGTTTTGTTAAGAAACTGCCAAGGCTGGGTGCGGTGGCTCAGCCTGTAATCCCAGCACTCTGGGAGGCCGAGGGGAGAGGATTGCCTGAGCCCAGGGGTTCAAAACCAGCCTGGGCAACTTGGTGAGACCTCTTCTCTACAATAAATCAAATAAAAGAAATAAGAGTCAGCTGGATGCGGTGGCTCAAGCCTGTAATCCAGTTACTTGGAAGGTTGAGGTGGAAGGATTGTCTAAACCCAGCGGATCAAGGCTGCAGTGACTGTGAGCATGCCACTGCAGTCCAGCCTGGGCAACAGAGTGAGACTCCAACTCAAAAAAAATAGAAAGAAACTGCCAAACTGTCTTCCAAAGTGGCTGTGCGATTTTGCATTGCAACCAGCAACGAATGAGAGTTCCTGTTGCTCGTATTCTCTCCAGCACTTGCTGTTGTCAGTGTTTTGGATTTCAGTCATTCTAATAGGTGTGTGTGATACCTCATTATTGTTTTAATTTGCAGTTCCCTAGTGACATATGACATGGAGCATCTTTACCTGTGTTTATTTGCCATCTGTTTACCTTTTCTGCGGGTGTCTGCTCAGACATTTTGCCCATTTTAAAATTGAATTTTCTTATGGTTGCATTTTAATCCATCTAAGTCATTGAGTTTATTGGCATAAACCTCTTCACGATATTCTTTTATATTCTTTTAGTATTTGTATAATCTGTCTATACATCTCTTTCATTTCTAATTTTTCTGGTAATTTGTGTCCGTTTTTCTCCATTAATCTGGCTAGAGGTATATCACTCTTGTTGATCTTGTCCAAAATTATTGTTTTAAATATTTTACCCTAGCCGGGCTCGGTGGCTCAGCCTGTAATCCCGCGCCTTTGGGAGGCTGAGGTGAGTGGATTGCCTGAGCCCGCGGGTTCGAGACCCGCCTGGGCAAGCGAGACCTCATCTCTACAATAAATCAAAAAATCAGCCGGG
>CAUYQG010291157.1:0-24966 GCA_963574415.1 Tarsius wallacei
GTGATAAGAATAGGCCATGTTCGGTGGCTTAGCCTGTCATCCCAGCACTTTGGGAGGCCGAGGCAAGGGAATGGCCTGCACCCGCAGGCTCGAGACCAGCCTGGGCAACTTGGTGAGAACTTGTCTACACAATAAATAAATTAAAAAAAATTAGCTGGGTGTGGTAGCACATGCCTGTAGTTCTGGCTACTTGGAAGGCTGAGGTGGAAGGATTGCAGGAGCCTAGCAGGTCGATGCTGGAGTGGCTGTGAGTGTGCCACTGCACTCCAGTTTGAGCGATGGGAGTGAGACTCCAATACAAAAAATAAATACATAAATAAAATAAGTGGTAAGAGTACACATTTTTGCCTTGTTGCAGCTCTTAGAGCAAATCTTTCAGCATTGTCTTCATTCAGTATGATGCTAACTGTGGGTTTGTTATATTGGCTCTTAGGATTTTGAGGAATGTGTCTTCTTTGCCTTGTATGCTGAGGGTTTTATATGTAGGGATGTTGAAATGTTTTTTCTACATGCATCAAAATGATTATATAGTTTTTTGTCTTAGTTCTGTGTATGTGGCGAATCATGTTTATTCATCTGCTTATGTTGAACCACCCTTTCATCCCTGGAATAAAGCTCATTTGATTGTGATTGATCTTTTTGATGTGCTATTGGATTCCCTTTCTAGTATTTTGTTGAGAATTTTTGCATCTATAGTCATAAAAACATCGGCCTGTCATTTTTTGTTGTTGTATCTTTGCTTGATTTTTGGCATTAAGGTGATACTTGATTCATAGAAGGAGTTAGGGAGGGTTCTCCCCTCCTTATTCTGGGGGATAGCTTCTATAAGATTGGTAACAGCTCTTCTTCTATGAGTGGTAAAATTTATCTGTGAATTCATCCCCTGGACTTTTTTCTTATTTTTAAGTCTCTGATTATCTTTTGTATTCTTATGGTATGGGCTTTAATGTCACCTCTATCATTTCTGACTGTGATTATTTGAATATCGTCTCTCTTTTATTGATTAGTCTAACAGTGGAAGTGGAGAGTCACATGATGTGTAATCTGGCTACCCCTTTATATCATGACTAGGGTATCTGTGCTGAGGACAGGACAAAGTGCCTGATTTTCCTCCTTGGTGGAGTGGTAGTAGCTGGTGCTGAGCTGCTCAGGGATCAAAAGCCTACAGATTCCACATGAAGTTGATTCTGTCTCTAGACAGCTCTCTGCGTTAGTCTGGTGGCCCGTGGTGTTTGAGGAGGGTCTCATGACTGGCATGTAAAGGACATAATGGCAGAAGTGTGGATCCCTGGGGTCTCGCTCTTCCCTGTGTTAGGAAGCCTCTCCAGACTCCATGTTGGTCTTGGCTTAGCAGGTGACCTGGCTTTGTTCTCTGCGTTCTGTGGGTCCCATCACTTCCCTAGCGAATCCCAGCATTCTCTCTTCAGTGATTTACATGAAGTGTTAATATTTACTTGCTATTTATTTCCTCTTAGTAAAGGAAGTATGCACTAGCTGCTTTTAGTCAGTATCTTGAAACAGGACCTAGCAAATTTTATATATAAAGACTTAGTGTACAGAATAGACAAAAGAATACTTACAACTCAACACTAAAAAGTCAAATATATAATTATAAATTAAGAAAAGGATTTAAATATACATTTCCTCAAAGAAAATAGAAAATGACCAGTAAGCACACAAAAGATGCTCAACATTATTAGTCACTAGAGAAGTACAAATCAAAACTACAATGAGAAGTCAGTTCACATCTAGTAGGATGGCTATTTAAAAAAGGAAACAACAGATGTTTGGAAGATATGAATAAATTGAAACCTTCATGCAAATCAGAAATATTAACAAATTGAAGAAAATAGTTCAGCAACTGTAGAAAACAATTTGGCAGTTCATCAAAATTGAACCTGTATTTACGATATAGTCCAAAAAATTTATCCTTAGATATATATACAAATGAATTGAAAATGTGTGTGCCTGAAAACCTGTACATTAGTGCTCATTGCAGAATTTTTAATAAGAAAAATAGGATGTGAGCATATATCCAAGGACAATTGCATAATATATATTTTATTATTGGAGAAAAATGACTGCTGCACTGTTTTTCATTTATAAACTGTAAGAAAGGCATAAAATGATATTATTCATTTTTTGTGATAGTTTCGAAAAGATTCAATGTCAATGGTTTTTAAAGTAAATATTCACTACTATATTTCATATTGCAAGTTTATTATATGATTTTTTTGTTTTTGTTTTTTAACTAATTGATAATATATTGATTTTTTTTCTTCTTGACCTTAGACTAGCAAATTTCCAATAGATGAAAATTATAACCCGATAAACCTGGAGACTAATATTTATTCTACTTGCTAGTGCTGTTAGGACTTTTCTTAAAGTCCTAATGTGAACACTTGTGTTTTCTTTAAATAAATCTGTTTTTATACGTACCAAACAAATGTTTGGAGACAACACTAATCTCTGTTCAGTTAATGGTTACTGTTGGTGAGGTGTGGTGATGGGAGGATAAAAAAGGAAGCGTCCAGGTTTCTAGTTTTGCTCTGTTTCTTGACTTGCTGTTGTTTACATGAATAAGTTCAGTTTGAGAAAATTCATCCAGCCATATTACTGGACATTAAGATGTATAATGATATGTGACTTTTTTGCATTTATACTGAATTTCAATTAAAGAGTGAAAAATAAATAAAAACAAAAGTTGGAAAATGAAAACATCCTTTAAAGCTTTTGTGGTAAATGATAATGTTGATATATTTTTAAAGTTATAAGACTCACTGAAAGGGAGATATGAGAGATAAAGAGGTCTGTATCTCTAGCGTATAGCTCACAATAATCCACTCAAATTTAAAATATTATTGGTTTTAAATATAAATATAGACTGTGAATAACTTGTTTTAATTTTCCCTAATTTATTTATTTGACCCAAGACCTTGCTGACCTCTATTATTCTCACTTTAAAAATTAAATGTAGAGATATATAGGTGAAACAACTTTAAGATATTAAAATTAAATTTCAAACTCTTTAATTAGAAGTGATTGATAGTAGCTGTAATTTAACCATACTAGTGATAGACCACATGGAAGAAGGCCAGGCTGTCTCCATTTGAGGGACTGAATTATTACTGTCATAGTAATATCTGTGATACTCCAAGATTGTCTGTAGTATAAACCTCTCTTCTGAGGTCCAGAGCTCTGTGTCTAATTGCCTCCCTGATAACTACAGTTGAATACCTTACAGTTAAAAAAGATGATCCCAGGATATCTACTCTGGTCCCTCCAAAGCCATTAAAACTATTCTTTTTCCTCATTTCATCAAACAGTGCTGGCATCAGTCCAGGTGCGAATTCCCAGACACACAGTACTATTCTTTTTTCATCTCTTACGCTCACATTGCCACATTCTGTGCCATCACCAGGCAGTGGCTTTTCTCTCCTCTTAACATAAAAACCCATCACTTTCTTTTTATTCCTTGACTACACCAAGCTCTTTATTGCTTTAAATTTTCAGATACAAAATTATCCCGGGAAATGTTTTCTTTATTGTTTTTCCATTCTCTGCAAGGTTGATCTGTTCACATTCTTTATAATTCAGCAAGTCCTCTTTTAAGGAGGCATTTTTCAACAACCAAGATAAACGTTAATTTCCTCTCCTTCCAATACCGTTCTTTCTCATAACAACGTCTTATTTGTCCCTTTAGCAATTAGCACAATTAAATTATAAATGTATATGTTTACTTTCCAGCCCCCAAAATTGAATACTAAAGAAGAAGCTAATCCCTTAAAATAATATAAATGTAACAATATGTATTTTATTCAATGGTAGCAGATGGGAGAGGCCTAGCTAGGGGCGGATAACGCCCTATTGACTGCCTAGCTGTGGGGTCACTGCCTTGCCTGATGATCATCCTCACTTCACCACTAGACCACCCACAAGCTTCCTTCACAGCCTGAACTGACTCTGGCAAGCAAAGGAGTCTGGCATGCTCTTGGGGAGTGGGTTCCCTGGATACCTGGTCCTCAGTGTGAGCCACCCAAAAAGAGGGAGGAAGCCCAGTCCAATGAAGTTCCCCTTGGGACAAATGGAATGTGAGCACGGCCCCAGATTCTAAGGGGAGCAACTCCCAAGCCTGACAACGAACTCAGAGAGGGGACCGTTTCTCCTACTACATCCTCTTCCCCAGTGCACAGTTGCAAAGGTGGTGGTGGCTCTTCTGGCTACAGCCTGGGCAGCTACATGGAAAGAAACAGGTGCCGGTATTTCCATCGTGCCTCCACCCCCTTCAAAGGTGACCATGCACAGAGGATGGACAATTTGCGTGCTCTTGATGGTGCCCAGACCCACTGAGTAGTAAGCCTATGTGCTTGCTCTATTTTTTTAAAGAATTATCTTTGCTTATTTTAGTCTTTTTAAAAATTATATTTTACTCTGGAGATGTGGGGTACAGGTGAGGATTAACTACATAAGTAGGCTGCATGCAAGTGAAATTTGGGCTTCCAACTGGGCCCCACGACCCCTACTAGTGGAACAGGTACCTTTTGTGTTGTCATGTGCCCCTCATCCACCTCCCTTTTTCTCTTCCCCCATCAGGGCTAATGTTGTCGATCCCTCCCTTGTGCTAATGTGACTGATGTTCAAGGCCCACTTATGAGTGAGAGCAAGAGGTATTCAGTTTTGTGTCTCTGTGATAGGTTACTTAGTGTGATGGTCGCCGATTCCATCCAATTTGCTGTGAAGGCCATGATTTTGTTCTTGGTCATGGCCTCATAGTATTTTGTCATGCACCTCATTTTCTTTATCCAATCCACTTTCAATGAGCAGTAGAGTTGGCTCCATGTTTTTGCTATTGTGGGTAGAGCAGCAATAAACATGTGTGTGCAGATGTCTTTTTTTGTAGAACAATTTGTTTGTCCAGGTGTATTCTCAGGAGAGGGATTGCTGGATCACATGGAAAGTCCATTTTTAGTTATTTTGGGAATCACCACACTGCTTTCCATAGAGGTTGAACTAGCTTGCACTCCCACCAGCAGTGTAGAAGTGTTATTTTTTCTCTGCACTCACAGCATCATCTGTTTATTTATTTACTTATGATTGCCATCCTTAGTGAAGTTAGGTGGTATCTCATTATGTATATGTTGGTTGCTTGTATGTCATCTCTTGAAAAGTGTCTGTTCATGTCCTTTGCCACTTTTAATTGGTTCTTTGTGTTTTTTCCTTTCAGCTCATTTGAATTCCTTGTAGATCCTGGTTGTGAGGTGTTTGTCAGATGCTGAATAATTTGAAATTCTTTTCACATTCTGTGGGTTGTTTCTTTACTGTCTTGATTATTTATTTTGCTGTGCAAAAGCTTTTCAGCTTAATGAGGTTCCACTTATCTGTCTTAACTTTTATGGCATCCACTTTGGGGAGCTTGGGCAATAATTTGTTGCCTATTCCAATGTGCAAAAGGGTGTTTCCTATGTTTTCTTCTAGAATTTTTAGTTTGAGGTTTTATGTTTAGGTCTTTGATTCATTTAGAGCAGATTTCTGTATATGGTGATAGGTAGGCATCCAGTTTCATTCTCCTGCAGGATGATAGCCAGTTTTCCAGCACCATTTGCTAAACATGGTTTCCTTTCAAAAGAGATTTTTATTGATTGTTTTGTCAAAGATGAGTTGGTTAAGACTGTGATTTTGCTTCTGGAATCTCTCTCCTGTTTCATTGGTCTATGTGGTTATTCTTTTACCAATACCAGGCTGTTTTTTTTACTGTAGCCTTGTAATAAAGTTTAACACCTAGAAGTGTGATACCTCCATTTTGTTCCTTTTGCTGAGGATTGTTTTGGCTATTTGTGCTCTATTTTGTTTCCATATGTATCTCTGTATTGTCATTTCCAGGTCTGAGAAAAATGATGTTGGTAATTTGATGGGTATTGTATTGAATCTGCAGATTGCTTTGAGTAAGATGGATATATTGACAATATTGATTCTCCCAGTCCATGAGCAAGAAATGTTTTTCCGTTTGTTTGTGTCACCCTTGATTTCTTTGAGCAATATTTTGCATTACTTATTGTCAGGTCTTTCAATTCTCTGATTAGGTGGATGACAATGTATTTAATTTTATTTATTTATTTATTTGTTGCTATTGTGAATAGGATTGTGCTCTTTTATTTGGTTCTCTGTCTTCTTGTTGCTGGTGTATAGAAATGCAATTGCCTTTTGCACATTGATTTTGTACCTGGAGATTTTACTAAAGTTATTTATCAGTACAAGTAGGCTTTTGACAGACTCCCCAGGATTTGCTAGGCATAGGATTGTATTGTCCTAAAAGAGGGATAGCTTTACTTCCTCTTTTCCTACTTGGGTACCCCTGATTTTTTTTTCTTTTCTTTTCTTTTTTTCTTTCTTTTTTTTTTTGCCTGAATGCTCTGGCTAGGACTCTCAAGAGAGGTGAGAGTGAGCTAATTTGCCTTGTTCTCATTCTTAAGGGAAATGCTTGCATCCAACTTATGCCCATTAAGCAAAATGTTGGCTGTGGTTTTATCATAGATGACCCTTAATATTTTGAGAAATGTTCCTTCTATGCCTAGGTGCTTGAAGTTTTTTTCCTATCAAGAAAGATTGGGTTTTTTGAATGGTTTCTATGTGTCTAATGATATAAACATGAGGTTCTTGGTTTTACATTTGTTAATGTGCTGAATGTTTATGATCTTGCAAATGTTGAACCAGCCCTGTATCCTAGGAATGAAGCCTGCCTGGTCATGGTGGATGATCCTTGAGGTGTATTGTTGGATCTGATGTGCCAGAATCTTGTGGAGTATTTTTGTGCCTATGATCATCAAGGATATTTATCAGACTGTAATTATCTTTCCTTGATGGATCTTTGACAATTTGGGTTATTAGTATGATGTTAGCTTCATAAAATGAGTTGGGGAGAATTCTATCATTTTCAATTGCCAGGAATACTTTCAAAAAGATTGGTATCAGCTGCTCTTTGTATGTTTTGTAGAGTTCAACTGGGAAGCTATCCTGTCCAGGATTCTTTTTTTTTTTTTTTAATGGGGCTATTTATTATTAATAAGTTTATTTACTGAATTTTTATTCGTTAATTAAGAGTTTCAATTTCTTTTTGTTTCAAACTTGGGAAGTTGTGTGGTATCAGAAAGTCCTCCATTTTCTTTAGGTTTTCTAGTTTATTTGCATACAGTTGTTCATAGTAATCTCTGATAATCTTAAAATTCTGCAAAGTGAGTTGTGCCTTCAACTTTTGCATTTCTAATTTGTGTTTGTTGGGACTTTCTCTCTCTTTTTTAGTCTGTTGAGGGGACTGTCAATCTTATTTATCCTTTCAAAGAACTAACTTTTTGCCTTGTTGATCCTTTCTATATTTTTGTCTTCTGTATCCTGAAATTGTGATTTTATCTTGGCAATCTAGATTATTCTGACAAAGTTAAGATTTAGGTGATCTTGCCATTCTAGCACCCTTAGGTATGAAATTAGGCTATTTCCTTGTGACCTATCTGGGTTTTTTTTTTTAATGTGTATGTGTGATGCTATGAATTTTCCTCTTAACTCTGCATTCATGGCATTCCAAAAATTCTGATAAAATGTGTCTTCATTCTGATGTGTTTCCAAGAACCAACTGCAATACCAAAACTACAAAACTGCTACCTAGTAATACTAATATAGAAACAAGTTCCCACATAGCAATCCCCACAGATTATGGGCTAAATGCCCATTTAAAAGACAGAGTGGCAAATTGTATTTCAAGAAATAAAGACCCTTTCTTCTACTGTATTCAGGAGACCAATCTCACTTCTATTGAACCCATGCATCAAGGAAAAGGAATGGAAAAGATCTATTATGAAAATGGAAAATGAAAAAGGCAGAGGTTGCTATTGTCATATTATATAAAACAAACTTCAAACCCATAAAGAAAAAGTAAAAGAAAAGAAAAAAAAAGACAAATAAGGGAATAGCATAATAATAAATATTATAGTTCAACACAAAATCTTAATGGTACTGAATATATAACTAAATATATATGCACCCAACATTGGAGCATGAATATTTATAAAATGATTCCTACTAAACCTAAGAAAAGACTTAGATAGCAGCACAGTAATAGTAAATATGCCACTAACAGTTTTAGACAGACCATCAAGGCAGAAAATTAACTGTACTTAAATTCAGCACTTAACTAATTGGACCTAATGAACTTCTACAGAATACTTTCCCCAAAGACCACAGTATATACATTCTGCTTATCTGCATGTGGAGCATATTCTAAGATTGAACACAAGCTTAGTAATGAAGCAGTGAATAAATTCCAAGAAATCAAAATTATATCAAGCATCTTTTCTAATCACAGGAGAATAAAAATAGAAGTCAAAACCAAAAATATTCCTCAAAACCTCATAAATACATTATTTCTAAACAACTTTCTTCTGGATGATTTTTGATTAAACAACAAAATCAAGACAAAAAAGAAATATTTTAAACAAATGAAAATAAAGACACAACATATCAAAACCTTTGCGATGTCAAAAATAGTTCTACAAGGAAAGTTTATAGCACTGAGCTGTATGAAAACAATATCTCAAATAAACAATGTTTCAAATAAGGTAACTAGAAAAACAAGAACAAACTACACTCAGAGCTAGCAGAAGAAAATAAATACCAAAATCAGATAAAAACTAAATAAAATTGAAATACACATAAAAAATACAGAGACTCAACAAAACAGAAAGCTAATTATCTTAAAAGAATAGAAATGCTCTTAACATTAACACACAGAGAGAGAATACAAATAAGTACATTCAGAAGCAAAGTCGATATTATAAATTATCTAAAAAAAATACAAGAGATTCTCAGAGACTACTGTAAGCTTCAATCTGCCTAAATATTGAAAAATCTGGAGAAAATGAATAATTTCCTGAAAACACACACCCTCCCAAAACTGTAAGAGAAAAAAATTGAAATTCTGAATAGACCAAAATGAGTGACAAGATTGAATCAGTAATTTTAAAAATCTGCCTATCAAAGAAACTTCTGGACAAGATGGATTTACAGCTAAATTCTAACAGACATAAAAGGATGAGCTGGTACCAATTCTACCTAAACTATTAAAAAAAAAAATGAAGGAGGACAGACTTGTCCCTAACTCATTTCACAAAGCCAATATCATCCTGATACCAAAATCTGGCAAAGACAAAACAAAGATAGAAAACTACAGAATAATATCCCTGGTGAACATAGACGAAAAACTCCCCAGCAAGATACTCACAGATGACTTCCAACTGCACAGCAAAAGGATCTTTCACCATAAAAACAACAACAACAACAACAACAACAAAAATTCACCACAATCAGGTCAGATTTTTCTCTGAGTTGCAAGATTGCTTCAAAATATGCAAATCAATAAATGTGATCCACCAAACGAGCAGTATTAAAAACAAAAACCACATGATCCTCTCAATAGATGCAGAAAAAGTATTTAATAAAATCTAATCTTCCTTCAGAATAAAAACTCTCAACCCCCTATGCATTGAAGAAACATAACTCAAAATAATAAGAATGATCTAATAAAAAATATCATACTGAATCAGCAAAAATTTGAGTCATTAACCCTAAGAACTGGAACAAGACAAATGAATACATTCTCACCACACCTATTAAACATAGTATTGGAAGATCTGTACAGAACAATCAGGCTAGCAAATGAAATAAAAGACATCAAAATGAGAAAAGAAAGTCTATAACTATCTCTTTGTAGATAATATTATTCTACATCTAGTAAACCCTAAGGATGCCACCAAAAAACTCCTAGATTTCAGTAAAGTTTCATAACACAAAATAAATGTTCAAAAAATCAGTAGAATTTCTATGCACCAACAATGTTCAAGCTGATCAATAATACAATCCCATTTACAATACCTCCCCACACACAAAAAAAACATAGTTGTACATGTAACCAAAGAGGTGAAAGACCTTTACAATGAGAATTGCAAAACACTCCTGAAATAAGTCAAAGATGACAAAAACAAATTGAAAATTATTCCATGCTCATGGATTGGAAGAATCAATATTGTGAAAATGTTCGTACTGCCCCAAGCAATTTACAAATTCTGTACAATCCCTATGAAACTAACAGTATCATTTTTCAAAAAATCAGAAATAAACAATTCTTAAATTTCTAGGGAGCCAAAAAGGAGTCCGGAGAGCAAAAGTAATCCTCTGCAAAATGAAAACAAAAAACAAAGCTGAGGCATCACATTTCTAGTTTTCAACTGTTCTACAAGGCTACATTAATAAAAACAGCGTGGTATTGGCACAAGGATAGACACCTTTAGCAGTGGAACAGAATAGAGAACTCAGACATAAAGCTGCTCACCTACAACCATCTGATCTTCAACAAAGTTGACAAAAATACACATTGGAGACAAAATACCCTATTCAATAAATGATGTTATGTAAATTGGATAATAATATGCAGAAGAATGCAGCTAGACCCTTTCCTCTGGTCATATACAAAAATTAATTTAAGTTGAGTTAAATATTTAAATGTAAGACCTCAAATTATAAAAATTCTAAAAGAAACCTAATAAACACACTTCAGAGCATGGGCCTTGGCAACAAGTTTATTTCCAAGTTCTCAGAAGCAAATATAACAAAGGCAAAAATGTACAAACGTCACCTAATTGAACTAAAGAGTTATGCACAACAAAAGACACTATAAACAAATTTAATAGACAATATAGAGAAAAGAAGAAAATATTTGCAAACCATGCATCCAACAAAGTGCTAATATCCAGAATCTATAAGTAACTTAAGTGAATAAATAAGAAAAAAGGAATCCCTCCAATAAAAAAAAAAAGAAAAATGGGCAATAGGCATAAAAAAAGAATTCTCAAAAGAAGACAAACAAACATGTAAAAAAAAAAAGCAGTGTCACAGGTCATAAGATAAATGCAAATCAAAACCACAATGAGATACTTTCTCACAGCTGTTAGAATGGCTATTATTAACAAGTCAAAAATCAACTGATGTTGGCAAGGTGGAGGAGAAAAGGGAATGCTCTGTACCACTGGTTGGAATGCAAGCTGGTGTAGCCCCTGTGGAAAGCAATTTGGAGATTTTGCAAAGACTGAAAATAGATTTACCACTTGACCCACTGGATATATACCCAAAAGAGCATAAATAATTCTACTAAAAAGTCACGTGCACTGGTATGTATATTGCAGTTCTATTCATAATAGCAAAGTTACGAATCAACATAGGGGCTCATTAGTGGTGGATTGGTGTGACTGAACATATACATCATGGAATACTATGGAGCCATTAAAAATAAAACTATGTTATTTGCAGCAACACAGATACAACAGGTGGCCATTATTATAAGTGAATTATGGCAAAAACAAAAAAGCAAATATCACATGTTCTAATGTGTGAACAAGAACCAAACAATGGGTGCACATGGAAATGAAGATGAAAGCAACTGACAGTTGAGGCTTCTAAAAAGAGGAGGGAGAAAGGAGGCAAGGGTTTCAAAACTATCTTTTGGGTACCATGTTCACTACTTGGTTGACAGGCTCTAGAGAAGACCAAAACTCACCATCACACAATATATTCATATAACAAACCTTCATATGTAACACCTGATTCTAAATTTAAGTTTGAAAAAACTGTGTAGTTAACTATGTAGGTAATAGAAGCAATAATGAGAGCAGAATATACATAATAGAAGATACTCCACTAATTCGAGGATAAGCTAAAAAAGCCAAGCCAAAATATTGCTCATTCTTGGTGGTTTCACAGGTTGCTTTATTGTTATTACCCAGACTATGTTGTCTTTTGTCGATCAATATTTAGCTTTATTTGGGAGTATAAAACTGATAGACTACCTACATGCTCACAGCAGGAAGTATTCACATAGAATATTTAAAAAACAACACTATGTGAACCTTGCAAGTATTAGTTCAAAAATAATTTGTTTTCAGAAAAAATAAATTAAGTATTTCCTACGTAAGTAATAATTTTAATGTCACAATTCCCTTTTTCTGTTGCTGTTTCTACGAATGTAGCAGCGCACTGACTGTGCTGGTGTGAAGGTTCATTCCTTCACAGAACAGAACCAGTGTAGCTAGTAAAATTCTGCCAGACTTTCCTCAGAGATTTCCTGTCCTCTAGTTCTTCTAGTCTTTGTTGTTTGTTTTGTTTTATTTCATTTTGTTTTTACTTTTCCTTGGGTTAATCATGGATGAGTGGCAAATAAGATCCTCAAGGACAGAGGGGGAAGAAACAAAATGAAAGACTTTCTTAATGTTCATGAACTTTAAATAACTTTTCTTGGGAAATGTGGAATGAAAATTTTACTGCTTCTATTATCATTGAGATAATTCTAAGATGACTGAAACTTGGTTATACAATAGATAAATATCACTTGCTAATACATTATTACTGCATTGTCCTAGGTTAATTTCTAATGTGAATTTAATGTAATCCTATATAGGTATAGAACAAATTGTGCTAAAAATCACTTCCTCCATAATCAAATAAATAATAGTGAGACCAATTGATTTATAAAAAAAGGAGTGTGATCCAGGAGTCCAAATATATTAATGCATTAAGAAAACTTATCAGTATTCTAAAATAGTGTCTTTCTTCTACAGGTATAATCTCAAATCTATTGTTTTTTTTTAAATTTCTCAACAAAATACTTCATTGGTTACTACCATTTATTTTACATTTGGTCCATTCTTCTCATAGAGCATTTCAAAATCATTTTTAATTGTTAATTTTCTTTTCTTTTAGAAACCATAATATATCCTCATTCCTATCTCGATCAATAGATCGTAGCCCCTTTTCATCTCTGTTTGTTCTCACACAATAAACTTAGTTTCAACCACACAGCTAGAGCAACATCAAACATGCACACATGTATTTTAGTAAGATTTATATCCACTCATTATTAATATGAAATGTGATTCACACACACAAAAAAAAACACTTTTTTTTTTTTTGAGTCGGAGTCTCACTCTGTCGCCCAGAATGGAGTGCAGTGACCGCTCCTGGCCACCGCAGCCTCGACCTGTTGGAATCCAGCGATCTTTCCACCTCAACCTTCTAAGTAGATGGAATTACACGCACGCGCTACCACGCCCGGCTAATTTTTGATTTACTGTAGAGATGAGGTCTCATCAAGTTGCCCAGGCGGGTCTCGAACCCACGGGTTCAGGCAATCCACTCACCTCAGCCTCCCAAGGCGCAGGATTACAGGCTGAGCCACCGAGCCCAGTTAAAAAAAACCCCATTTTTTAACTTGATTCTATTGGTAATATGGATTATGATTTATAGTAAAATTGCACTGAATGGAAATGGTTTAAATTCTTAAATATTCCACATGAGAGAGTAATAAACCATGAATTCATTGAGCATGAATATATATTATATCATACATACATATAATATACACAATTATATATATAGTTTCGAAGTACCTACTTTGTGCCAGGCATCAACAGCAAGACTGACAATTGGAGAGAACAACAAAAGAAGTTTTAAAAGAAAATAATGATAACACATTATTTGCTTTTATTAATTTCTGAAATTACTAAAGATAGTTTTTAGTAAGTTCAAAGCCTTTTAAAATAATATTGGGCATAAATATTAATGCTAAAAGTAAATATTTAGTAAAATCATAATCTAAAAGCATATTATGAGTAATTTCTGTTATATTAAGGTTCATATTAAACATTACTGCAAATAACTAATAATGACATTTAGTTGGGCTCTTGTATATTCAGAAAAAACAGAAACAAAAAGTAATCAGTCAATGTATTTAAAGCATTTAACAAACTTAAAATGTTATTTGAAATTGTACATGACATTGATGAAACTGACATTCTCATGTGCCATTAATATTTTAATAGAAAATTTAAAGTATATAGTTAGTTAGGAGGGATAAGAAATCTTATCCATTGCTAGTAAGAAGCAAAATGGGACAAACACCATGGAAGACTGGCAGTTTCTTTCTTATTGTTACACATGCTTGCAATATGTCTCAGCAATTTTACTTCTACATGTTTACCCAAGTAAATCGAAAGCTTATGTTCTCCCATCAACCTGCATATGAATGTGTGTAACAACTTGATTCTCAATCACTAAAAGACAAAACATTCTTCAACGGTTAAATGCATTAACAACCTGTCATATATGAATAAAAAGAAACACTATTCCCATGTATTAGATAACCAATAAACTATCAATTAATACAATAACACAAATGAATCTTAAATCCATTCTGTGAAATAAAAGATGCTGAACCCAAAGGCTATTTATGGTGTTATTCAATTTGCTTAACAATAAGAAAAAAAGTCAAAATTATAGGGGCATAAAATAGTTCAGTGATTAGTGAGAATAAAGGAATTAACCATAAGGGGCATTTTTAGGGTAAAAACAGTGTTCTGTATGGTACTCTGGTGCGAGGTAGCAACTATATTTTGTTCGCCAAAGCCAACAGAAATATACACTAAAAAAAGTTTACTTTGATATGTGAAAATTTTTAAAAAGACAGAATGTCAATGGATCCAAGGATGGAGAGTACACTGCAAAAAAGGGCCTAAGTGCAATAAAAATATACCTGACTGAAGTTAGGTGGTATCACTGTGGTTTTGATTTGCATTTGTTTGATGATTAGTGAGGCTGAGCATTTTTTCACATGTCTGATTGTTGCTCATATGTCTTCTTTTGAGGAGTGTCTATTCATATCTTCTGCTTAGTTTTTAATTGAGGTGTTGGTTTGTTTTTCTTCTCAACATGTTTGAGTTCCTTATAGATCCTAAATGTTAGACCTTTGTCAGATATACAGTTGGCAAATATTTTTTTCCCATTCTGTGGGTTGTATCCCCGCTCTCCTGATAGTTTATTTTGCTTTGCAGAAGCTTTTCAGTTTGATGACGTTTCACTTGTCTATCTTATCTCTTATTTTATGGGCTTTTGGGGTTTTGATCAGCAACTGGTTGCCTATTCCAATTTCTGTAAGGGTATCTCCTGCATTTTCTAAGATTCTTATTGTTTGAGGTTTTACATTTAGATCATTGATCCATTTAGAGTTTATTTGTGTGTGTGTGGTGATAGGTAGGGGTCCTGCTTCAATCTTCTGCATGTGGTCAGCCAGTTTTCCTAGCACCATTTACTGAATAGGTTCACTTCTCCCCAGTGGTTGTTGGTGGAGGCTTTGTTAAAGATGATTTTGTTGAGAAATTGGGGTTATGCTTACAGAATCTCTATCCTGCTCCATTTGTCTATATGCCCATTCTTTTATCAATACCAGGTTATTTTGATTATTGTAGCCTTATAATGTTTAAATTCTGGGAGTGTGATACCTCCCACTTTGTTTCTTTAGCTAAGGATTGTTTTGACTATTTGTGGTCATTTATGTTTCTATATGAATTTCTGTATGGTTATTTCCTGGTTTGTGAAGAATGATGTTGGTAATTTAATGGGTATAGTGTTGAATCTATAGATTGCCTTGGGTAGGATGGACACCTTAACAAAGTTCATTCTTCCAATCCATGAACATGGAATACTTTTCCATTCATTTGTTTCTTTTTTGAGCATTGTTTTGTAGTTTTGTTGTTAAAGGTCTTTAACTTCTCTGGTTAGGAAGATGCTAAGATGTTTCTTTTTTGTGTGGCTATTGTGAATGGAATTGTGCTTTTTATACAGTTCTTTGCCTGTTTGTTGTTGGTGTATAAGAATGTGACTGTCTGGTGCATATTTATTTTGTATTATCAGACTTTGCCAAAGTCCTTTATCAGTGCAAGGAAGTTTTTGGCATTCTCTTGGGTTTTCAAGGAATAGGATTGTATTATCAGCAAAGAAGGATAGCTTAACTTAGTCAGGATGGTTATCATTAATAACTCAAAAACCAACAGACCCTGGACAGGATGCAGGGAAAAAGGGATGCTCTTTTCTGCTGATCAGACTGTAAATTAGTACAACCTCTGTGGAAAACATTGTGAAGATTTCTAAGATATCTAAAAATTAATCTTCCATACAACCCAGCAATCCTGCTTCTGGTAATATACTTGGAGGAATGCAAATCACTCTACAAAAAAGATACCTGCACATATACGCTTATTGCAGCACTATTCACAATAGCAAAAGCATGGAATCAACCATGCTGCCAATTGAAAGTGGATTACATTAAAAAAGTGATACATATACGCAATGGAATATTATACAACCATAAAAAGAACAAAATTATGGACTTTGCAGCAATTTGGATGGATTTAGAGTCTATCATACTCACTGATCTATCACAGAAACAAAGAACTGAGTACCACATGTTCTCACTCATAAGTAGACACTGAACATTTACCATAATACTATAAGAAAGGATTGGCAGACGTGGGACACTGCCAGGGATAGGAGGGAGGGAAGGAACATAACATAATAAGGGGATCTAATCCCAAACCAGGTGAAGTGGGGACCAAACGGAGTCCCAAACTTCACCTGTATGAAGACTACTTATGTACCTAATCCTGAATTGTACTCCATATTTTTAGAATAAAAGGCAAAAGATTTTCACTTTTCATTTTATGTTTTCTGTGCAATAAAAACTTTTATTACCATGTGCACATAATTTACACAAAATACATGTAAATTGTATAAATGTTGAATAATAAGCATACATATAATTGGAAAAAATAAAGTGGAATACAAAAACATTTTTAAAAATGTAATGGAAGGGAGTGTGGAGAGAAAAGATTACCCAAGTCTCTTCAAAAAACAGTGTTTTGACAGGACACCATGAAACAAAGAATAAAAGAAACTACACAAGCACTTCAGTTGACAAACTTGTTTCTTACAGGGGTATGTATTATCAATTTTGAAATTATTTCACATATATACTAGTGTTGAACAAAACAATGGTAAATAACAGGGTTTAAGATTTTGACTGCTAGAGAAAAAAGTTACTACTAAACAAGTAAGAATGAATAAAATGAATCTTATGGTGCTGAATTAGATTTGGAAATATCAATATAAGTGATTTATCTTAAAATATTTTCAGACAAATACATAAATAAGTACAAATATAAACATATATGTGCATTATTATACACATGTACATTACTTAGTTCTGTGTTGCTGAGAGTGACTAGAAGCAGTGAGCTCCAGCATACCTAACATCCAGATTTTCGTTTCTAAATACCATTCTCCATTTAAATGAAACAGGTACTTTAGACAAATTGCTGATTCTAAGGTTGGGACAAAATAAATGCAAGATAGCCAGGCTCGGTGGCTCAGCCTGTAATCTCTCGCTTGGGGAGCCTGAGGTGAGTGGATTGCCTGAGCCTGCACATTCGAGACCAGCCTGGGCAACTTGGCGAGACCTCATCTCTACAATAAATCAAAAATCAGCTGGGCATGGTAGCACACACCTGTAGTTCCAGCTACTTGGAAGGCTAAGGCAGAAGGATCGCCTGAGCCCAGCAGGTCGAGGCTGTGGTGGCGGGGAGTGGCCACTGCACTCCAGTCTGGGTGAGAGTGAGACTCCAACTCAAAAAATAAAAATAAATAAATAAATAAATAAATAAATAAATAAATGCAAGATAAGCTTGGAACACCCTGTTATGTTAGTAATAAGCTATTTTTTTGTTGCCATAAAAAGGATAGTAACTTTACAACAAAGAAAGCTGACAGACAGAATCTTAATCAAGTGATCAAAGTTAAAACCTTATAATAAGTCATGTTGGATAGGTGTCATATATTCCCTTATTTGATGTGATATGGACACTTCATTTACATGATATTTTTCACAACAATCTATAACTGCAGCATAGCCATGATAAAACATCAAAAAGGCTCAAATTCAGGGACTTCCTACAAAATTCATGACCAACACTTCAAAATTCTCAAGGTTGTGAAAAGGAAAGAAAGGTTAAGAGACTTTCACAAACTGGAAATTAAGGAGACATGATGACTAAATTCAATGCAGCATCCTAAATCAGATTCTGAAAAAGAAAAAAGATATTAATGGGGAAGTTTATAAATTCCAAAGGGTCTGTAGTTTAGATCATAGTATTGTGCCAATGATAATTTTTGTTCTTGATAGCTGTGTCATGGTTATGTAAAATGATAGCACTAGAGGAAGAAAATAAAGATACACAAAAACTCCATTTCACTATCTTTGCAATTCTCTAAATCTGGAACTATTTTAAATATTACTTAAACTTTAAAATTTTTTAAAAGTATAGTTTTTATATAGCAAGTATCGCATGTTTTTAATTTGAGAAACTTTAGATACATAGTGTGGAAATAACCTGAAAGGTAATTATCATCTTGCATGTTCAGAGGTTCAACTTTAATTTATGCATTAAATCTTCTAAAGAGGGTGACTATAAATTATTAATCAAAACTTCCCTCTAACCTATACAATAACTAACTCTTCACATTTAGAAAGAAACTTAAATGTAATCAATTTTCAAAGTCTTTTGAAATTGTAAAATATTTTAAGATTCTCTTTGAACACTCTCAGACACTGTTATGTTTCATTATCAGGTTATTGGTTCATAAAATCCCTTTCCATTGAGCCAACACACATATCAATTTCATTTTTTATCCAAGATGTCATTTTAAGTCTCATATTTTGACAGAAAATAAATTTAATTAAATAGTTGTAGCTCATGTATGTTCACCTGACAAGGGTAATTCCAAGACTGACTGATTGACTTACTTTTATTATTTATTGATTTATTTAAAAGAAGTGGGATACTATTCAGGAGTAAGTGTATGAGTGGCCATTGTACAGGTAAAGTTTGGGCATACCTTTGGTCCCCACTTTGCCTGCTTTGAGATCAGGTACCCTTATTAATGTTACATATCTCTCCTCTACTCCCCTGGCAAATATCAGCTTATACTGTTATGGGAAATGTTCAGGGTCTGCTTATGAGTGAGAATATATGGTACTCAGTTCTTTGTTTCACTGAGTATTATAGACTCCAAATGTATCCAAGTTGCTGCAAAGTCCATAATTTTGTTCTTCTTTATGACTGTGTATTATTCCATTGTGTATATGTACCACAGTTTTTTTTTTAACCCAGTCCAGTTTTGATAGGCAGCACAGTTGGTTCCATGTTTTTGCTATTATAAATAGTGCAATAAACATGCAAGTGCAGGTATCTTTTTTGCAGAGTGATTTAAGTTCTTCCTGGTACCTTCTCAAAAAGGGAATTGTTGGATCACATGGAAGGCCCATTTCTAATTTTTTTAGGAATAATCACATTGTTCTCCATAGAGGTTGAACTAGTTTGCATTCCCAAAAAGAGATCCGTTTACTCCACATCTTTGCCAGCATCTGTTGTTGTTTATTTTTATTAATGATGGCCATCCTGACTGGAGTTAGGTGGTATTTCAAAGTGGTTTTGATTTGCATTTCTCTGATGATTACTGAGGCTGAGTATTTTTTCATGTGTCTGATGGCAGATCTTATGTCTTCTTTGAGAAGTTTCTGCTCATGTCTTTTGTCCACTTTTTAATGAGGTTGTTGTTTTGTTTTGTTTTGTTTTGTTTTCCTTTTGGCGTGGTTGAGTTCTTTGAAAATCCTGGATGTTAGGCCTTTGTCAGAAATGCAGTTTGCAAATATTTTTTCCCATTCTGTAGACTCTCTCTTCATGCTCTTGATGGTTTGTTTTGCTTTCAGAAACTTTTCAGTTTGATGAGGTCCCACTTGTCTATCTAATCTCTTATGGTATAGGGCTTTTGGGTTTTGATCAGGAATTGGTTACCTATTATGAGTTCCATAAAGGTGTCTTCTACATTTTCTAAGATTCTTTAAGTTTGAGGTTTTACATTTAGATCTTTGATCCATTTGGAGTTGATTTTTGTGTATGGTGTTAGATAGGGATCCTGTGTCAATATTTTGCATGTGGTCAGCCAGTTTTCCCAGCACCATTGACTGAATAGGCTCTCCCCTCCCCAGTGGTTAATATTGGAGGCCTTGTCAAAGATGAGTTGGTTGAGAAATTGAGCTTTTGCATCTGGAATCTCTATCTTCTTCCATTGGTCTATATACCTGTTCTTGTACTGATACCAGGTTTTTCAATTATTGTAGTCTTATAATAATGTTTAAAGTCTGGAAGTGTGATACCTTCTGCTTTGTTTCTTTTGCTAAGGATAGTTTTGGCTACTCGTGGTCGTTTGTTTTTCCATATGAATGTCTGTATTGTTGTTTCCAGGTCTGAGGAGAATGATGCTGATAATTTAATGAATATTGTTTTGCATCTGTAGATTGATAGCCTTTGGTAGAGTGAACATCTTAACAATCCTGGTTTTTCCAATTCATGAGCATATAGTATTTTTCCATTGGTTATGTCATCTTTGACTTCTTTGGACAGTGTTTGGTAGTTTTTGTTGTAAAGGTCTTTCATTTCTCTGGCTAGGAAGATGCAGACATATTTCTTTTTCTTTTTTTTTTTTTGTGGCTGTTGTGAATGGGATTGTGCTTTTTATTTGGTTCTCTGCCTGTTAGTTGTTGGTGTATAAGATTGAGACTGTCTTTTGAATGTTTATTTTGTACCCTGAGACTTTGCCAAAATCCCTTATCAGTGCCAGGAGGTTTTTGACAAATTCTCTTGGATTTTCAAGGTATAGGTTATATCGTCAGCAAAGAGGGATAACTTGACTTCTTATTTTTGTGTTTGGATACCTCTGACTTCCTTCTCTTGTCTGATTGCTCTAGCCAGGACTTCCAACACTATGTTGAACAGGAGTTATCAGAGTGGGCAGCCTTGTTCTATTCCAGTTTTCAGAGGAAATGCTTCCAATATCTGTTTATTTAGCAATATGTTGGCTGTGGGATTATCATAGATGGCTCTTACTATTTTGGCTCTTACTATTATGTTCCTTCTATGCTTAAGTGTTCAAGGTTTTTTTTTTTTTAAATCAAGAAGGGATGCTGAATTTTATAAAAAGCTTTTTCCACATCTAATAATATAATCATGTGTTTGTTGTTTTTACATCTGTTGACGTATTTAATTACCTTTATGGGCTATAGATGTTGAACTAACCCTTAATCTCAGGGATGATGCCTACTTGGTCATGGTGGATAATTTTTGAGATGTGTTGTTAGATTCGATTTGCTAGAATCTTGTTGAGAAATTTCACATCTATATTCATCAAGGATATTGGCCTGTAGTTCTCTTTCTTAGTTGGATCTTTACCTGGTTTGAGTATCAGTGTGATGTTAGCTTCATAAAATGATTTGGGGAATGTTCCATTTTTCTCAATTGCCTGGAATACTTTCAATATGATTGGTATTAGCTCCTCCTTGTATGTTTTGTAGGATTCTGCTGAAAATCTGTCTGGCCCAGAGTTTTATTTTGTAGACAGTTTTCTTATGATGGAGTCAATTTCCTGGGCTGTAATTGGTCTATTTAATATATCAATTTTTCTTATTTCAAACTTGGGAGGTTGTGTGATGTCAGAAGGTCCTCCATTTCATTTAGGTTATTGAGTTTGTTTCTATACAGGTATGCATAGTAACCTCTGATAATTTTTTGTATTTCTTTGGGATCAGTTATGATTTTATATTTTGCATTTCTGATTGTGTTTATTTGTGCTTTTTCTCTCTTTTTCTTGGTCATGCTGGCTAGGGGTCCATCAATCTTGCTTATCCTTTCAAAGAACCAGCTTTTTGTTTAATTGATTTTTTTCTATGGTATGTTTGCCTTTTATGTCCCATATTTGGGCTTTTACTTTGGTGATCTGGATTCCTCTGTTGAAGTTCTGATTTTGGTGGTCTTGCCTTTCCAGTTCCCCTAGGTGATCTGTTAGGCTGCTAACTTGTTCTCTTTCTATTTTCTGGATGTGTGTTCATAGAGATATAAATTCTCCTCTCAGTACTGTTTTCATGGCATCCCTGAGGTTTTGGTGACATGTTTCTTCATTTTCATTTGTTTCCAGGAATCTTTTAATTTCTGTTTTGATTTCTGTGTTGACCCAGGAGTTGTTCTGCATCTTGCTCATTAGTGTCCCTGTCTTTGTGAGTTTTGGGGGAGTTTTGTTGGTGTTGATATTTATTTTTATTCCACTGTGGTCTGAGAAGGTACATGGCAATATTTCAATCATGTGACATTTGTTTATGCTTGATTTATGGTCATATATGCGGTCGATCTTGGAGTACATTCCATGTGGTGATGAGTAGAATTTATATTCTCTGGTTATTGGGTGGAGTGTTCTGTAGGTATCTACTAAGTCCATTTGATCAAGCATCAAGTTGAGGCTCTGGATCTCTTTGTTGATTTTGTGCCTTAATGCTCTATCTAAGGTTGTTAGTGGAATATTTAAGTCTCCAGTTATGATAGTGTTAGAGTCAATATACTTTTTTAGTTTACTAAGTAGCTGTTTTATAAAAACTAGTGCTCCTTTGTTGGGTGCATATATGTTTGGAATGGATATTTCTTGTGATGGGTTGAAACTTTTATCATTATGTAGTGTACTTCCATATCTTTTTAAATTTTTGATAGCTTAAAAATTGTTTTGTCTGATATTAAGATCATGATTCCTGCCTTCTTTTGTGATTCATTCACCTGGAAATGTGTTTTGCATCCTCTAACTTTGAGTCTGTTTGTGTCCTTTGTGGTAAGATGAGTTTCCTGGAGACAGCAAATTTCTGGATCATACTTTTTTTAAATCCAGTTTTCCATTCTATGTCTTTTCAGTGGTGCATTTAATCCATTCACATTCAGGCTGATTATTGTAATATGAGTGTTTGTCCCTGTCATAAACAATTTAATAAGGCTGTTTTGTTTTTGTTCAGCTTTGTGTTTATATATGTATGTAGTTTACTTTGGGGGGGGTATGCTGTGTGTTCTGTTGCTTCTGTATTTGTTTGTGATCTTGTGACGTATATGGTATTCCTTTTATTTCTTTTTTCTTCTGTACACAGCACTTTCCAAGCATCTCCTGTAGAGCTGGTCTTGAAACAGCATATTATCTTAGAGATTCAATGTCTGGGAAGAATTTCAATTGTCTCCTGCTGATGAATCTTAGCCTGGCTGGGTAGGAAATTCTTGGTTGAAATTGTTTATCTTTGAGAACATTAAAGATTGGGATCCAATTTCTTCTGGCCTGTAGTGTTTCTGTAGATTAGTCTGCAACAATTTTGATTGATCTCCCCTGGTAGGTAGTCTGACCTTTTTCCCTTGTTGCTTTTAGGATTTTTTTTCTTTTATACATACTTTGTGTAGGCAAATTACTATGTGTCTAAGGGTTGGTCTTCTCATAAGATGTCTTGCAGGAGTTCTCTGAATCTCTTGTGCTTGTATAGTCATCTCTGGCCAGATGAAAAAATTTTTCTTGAATGACCTCATGGAATGTTTTTTCCAGGGTATTTTATGTTTCTCTTTCTATTTCAGGTATTTCAATCAGATGGAAGTTTGTTTTCCTGATAAAATTGCACATCTCTTGGAGAGTTTCTTATTTCTTCTCAGGTTTTTTCCCTATATTTTTAATAGATTGGGTTTATACCATATTTTAGAATATCTGAGATTCTCTCTCTGAGATTCTCTCTTCTGCTTGTCAAATTTTGCTTCCCATGGTTGTCAGATTGCTATATATTTCTTGGAAGGAGTTCTTTATTTCTGTTATTTCTAAGTACACTTTCTTGAGTTTGTCCAACACTGTTGCACTTTCATTTAGCTTTAGCACTGCATTTCTTGTTTTTTATTCATTCTATCCAATGATTCCCTGATCTCCATAAGTACCTTATGGGTAATGTCAATCTCAGAGATAGCCATTGTTCCCCAGTAGCTGTTCTTTCTAGCACTGACTCTTTGCTGGGGCTCTAGAGGTAACCAGTAGTTCTTTGTTGGTTTTTCTCCATTTGTAACAGTTCTCCTGTCTTTCCCTTTAATTCTGTTGCTCAGTGGAAAATGGAGAAGTAGTCACTTCTGATATTTATTCTACCTTTTGTCTTTCCTTGAGCCAGAGCTTCAGGGTTGTTCAATTATGAAGTAGGGCTGGAATTGGGGATTGTACCGTGTCTTTACAATTTTGAGACTTACTAGGGGAGGGGGACTTCAAGGATTCAGAACCTATTGGTGGGTCATAATGTTTACTATTTGGTGAACTGGCCAGCTGGGACTTGTGCTCCATCTCTGCACAATATGACCTTACAGTGGGAGTGCTTGCATAGCTCCTGAGTCCAAGACATGGTATAAGATCAAAAACAGAGAGGAGAAGGAGGGAAAAAAGAGAAAGGAGGAGAGAGGGTAAGAAGAAAGAAAAATAAAAGAAAACAAACAAACAAACAAACAAACAAATAAATAACAGAGAAAGAACAAAGAAAGAGAAATAGAAGAAGGAAAGAAAAAAGAAAACTAACCAACAAAGCAACCAAACAAGATAATCAAGCAAACAAACCAATACCACCAGCAGCCTCCTTCTTGGTCAGTTCTGCTGTCTGCATCAATCACCCAGCAGCTGGCTCAGGATGGAGGGTGGATCATCTGGGGTTCCACATCTGCTATTACCCACCAGGGCTTGTGCACTAGGGGCAATGTTCTCTGAGGTCACAAAGAGCGGCCCCAATATGACGCAGAGATTGGAGCCTCAAGATGCAGTTCTGCAGTTCCACAGAGGCTGCCCTGGAGCACTTCTCTGCCCAGGTGTTAGAGAGTCTGCTCAGTTTCTCTGCTTGTTGGCAGCCGGCCACGGAGGCCCACTGAACCTTAGAAATCAGGGAGGGCCATGGACCCCAAGACCACTAGGATGTGTTCAGGAGCTGTAGATGCCATTACCTTCCCCTCTAATAATTTAGCATACTTAACCAGAAATAACTCTGATGATCTAAGCATGAGGCTCTGAAACTACAACAGGCATGGTTAGCTTTGGAAACTCATTGCTCCCGTTTCTCACAGACTGCGGTTTTGGCCCTTATACAAGCTGTTCAAATTCAGGTCACATTCGAGAGCCTTA